>VZUA01088668.1:97687-111746 GCA_013401035.1 Horornis vulcanius
GGCTGATGCAATTATAGTATCAACAGTCAGAATGTATAGTGCAACAATCATCCACGTGTCTGAGTGCACCTGTACCAAAATAAGGCCACAAGAAACCTAAAAGCCCTGAAAGAGAAGAGATTTTGCATGGTTACACTTCAGAAAATTACAGGAACTCTACATCTAAAGCCAAAAACTAAGTGGCAAAATTCCCAGAACAATCTTTCACCTTTTCTTTTCTGTTTTGTCTTTTTTCAGTTTTGTCTGGGTTTTTTGTTTTTTTTTTTTTTTAACTTGCATTGCGACAGAAATATTATCAAAAGAGCATCTTTCAAAGTGACTTCAATACTTCCTAGAGTCCTGAGAAAAGATATATAAACCTGAGAAAAATGCTGAGGGGAGGGGACAGTAGCAGGGGGAAGTAGCATTGAAAGACTGGTTATTCATGGGCAGTTGTGTAACTGGGTCAATGTGCTTCTTTCTGAGCAAGACAAAAGGTTTCAGCAATCCTTTCTCCAAATATATTGCTGGTACAGAAGACAAAATGTTGGACCTAATTCAGTTTTCATTCATTCTATCCCAGTTGAAACAACTTCGGGAAATTTAGTGTGAGAAGTTTCCAAAAATAGGTAGAGAAGTTAAAGGATTGATGATGGAGATGGCAGCATTCATGGGAAAAGGGTCAGGTAGCCATAGAACACCCTTGTCTTCTCTATGCCTTAGAAAACTGTCCAGGTCTTGATGAGTTTCGAGTGAAAATGGAATTCTCTGGTGTCATTGATTTTGTTTTCCTTGGGTCACCGTTCCCTCTGTATTAGCCCAGCAAAATAAACAAAGGCAAGAAGTCATAGCTTTGATTTTGAGGTGGATACATGTGAAATACATGGAGTCAGGAGGTCTATGCTTACCATATGTACTGGTATATGTATATCACATAGACAGATAATCACGAATAGGAAAATGCAATCAATCATGCCGTCACTTTCTGTCCAGCCCTTCTCTCATGTGCCTGCACCTGTAAACCATTGATATGCACAAATGTGTTAACAAAAGTTGGCATATTTCCATTGCTTTTGTATTTTTTTCAAATCCCTCTGTAACACAAGGAAAATACTTGCCCCTCATTGTTTTAAGTGGCAATAATCCACTTGCTAAGTGGAAACACTANAGGTCAGTTATGCACATCACACTGCAAAAGGTTTTAATTGAAAATCCCAAAGAAGAAAATAGATTATTGCTGAAATAACCAAAACCCTGATACCCAGGTAAGAAGAATCTCATTTTAAAAACTCAGTTGCTTGATAAAGCAAGAAGCTAATAGTAGTGGTCTGAAATTTAATTAAGGCAGTTTTGCAAGCTACCCCAAAAATATTTGCCAGGGTATTTTCTTCTTCCCCTGTGTGTGCGAGACTCTTTGCTAATGCAGCTGGCCACACCACTGTCCTTTCTGTGATGTGGATCTCCAAGTGAAGTCACCAACTCCCCCTTCATAGTGACATCCTGAAAAAGGAAGATCCTGAAAGATCCAGGAAATTTACCTGCATAAAAAAACCCCATCAGCTTCAACAGGACTTGTCACTTAATGCTTTCAAAATGGACATTTGCTTCAGCTCTCCCGAAGTTACTTCTTGATAACATCCATCACATGGCTGGGCCAACTAAACTGCACTAAACAAAAGCTGCTGACACATATCCTAAACCTACTACTAGAATGTAATGGTCTTGAATTAAGTTTACTTGGCAAGCTGCAGAAGTAACTCATCTTTCAGGCATTGTGAATGCACAGTTTCTGGAGCTGGGAAGCCATTTAGTGTGTTGGCACAACAGCATAGGAGCCCTGGAGATTTGGGAGCACAAGCTTAGGATTGGTTACACAAGGAGATGCCTTAAACAGAGCTGCTAAGTGGTTTAAATGAAACCAATGTTCTGCCACATAAAAGCTTAAATAACTCTCTTTCACAGGGCAAAGAAATTAAATTCTTCCCAGAGACCTCCAAGGAGAAGAAATCAACAAGCTCCCTTGAAAGACCTTTTCCTTCTTTGAAGTTTATTACTGGTTTCTGTGGCCAGTTGAGCTGCCCAACTTTTAATAAATGACAGCGAAATTCATTTAGTGGCCACTTTTGACACTTGGTTAGGTGAGGTTGTACAGTTCTGGGAGTGTTGGCAAGGGAAGCAGCGAAGTGCACCTGCCCATAGATTATGCACAGTTCTGTGCTCCTGGAGCATCTCTCTGTGAACTCTTTCCTCCTCTGCCCATATGCAGGGACACCAAGCAGCACCAGCACTGACTGACTGACCACTCACTCACACCACATGCATGCCTCTCCTGGACTGAGGCTCTTTTCTTCCTCTTTTCACTAAAAAACCTGTGTCTTAAAAAAGAACCAACCAAAAACAACAACAACAAACCCCCTAAAAAAACCCAAAACCAAAGAAAAATCAAACCAAATCAAAATGAAACTAAACAAAAAACCTAAACTAAACTACACGCTCTGGTGTAAAAAACAGAGTGCTGACTCTGTACCATCTGGTGACTTCTTAACTGCAACCACGCAGCACAGCATAAGTCCTCCAAGGGAAGAGGTGACTAATGAGATGCAGAGATCCTGAGCTGGTTAGGAAGTAACATTAGATTTCTGTTGTCTTCCCTAGTTAATGTGATATGTAAACGAGGAACATATGATAGGATTTAAAGCCCGTCTGTAGGAAACACACCAGTGGAAGTGCTTAGGAGGAGGTGGTCTTCCTAATGAATATGCCCTTTGTTTGAGAATGGAAGTGGAGTGACAGTTTTGTTCGATCATTTTGTGCTACTTGTCTGAAGCAGCACTTATTCCAGGGAATGGCAACTGTTTGATATTTGAACAGGATCCACTCCATCAGCTGGAATTTGTATTCTCACGCCCTGACTTCCACACTGCAAGAAATCCTTACCCCTTTCTCAGCTGCTGGAGGTGGACTTTACAGCATATCTCAAGCCAATAAGAAATTCCTAAATCTGCTGATTTGGACCAAAGCTAGAGTTAGCTCAGCAGACATTTTAAAGCAAATAGAAGACAGAAATTTCAAACAGACACACCAGGTGTTGGATTTCCACATTGTATTGTGGCACCTAGGCTAGGGCTTTGCTTTCTGACCCTGCCCAGTGTCTCTCAGCTTCTGTGGATTTCTGAGAAGTCTAGCAAATGGTCAACATCTTTGCATATCAGCCCCACATTTGGACAGTGGCTAAGAGCAAAGGAAAATATTTTTAGACATGGAATTATCAAACTATTTAAGCTTTCTGCTGTGTAGTTCTTCTTATTGCAGTGAAAGCCATTGCACACTCAAGTAGCAAAGCTGGGAAGGTTCTCATCTCATCTTCCTGCTATCTCCTGATTTTAATTTCTTCTATCTTTCATTTTTCCCTGAGCACCACCTTCCTGCATTTTCTTTATGTGGGGATTCCGGGAAGTGGCTTTTATTTCTGAAGCTTGCATAATTAAGAGAAAAAATGAAATGCAGAGACAGAACACAGCCTCCAGCTTTGTCTACCTTGAAAGGGTGGATTGAATTCCATTCTGAGCCAACAAATTTCAGAAATTTTAAAATTTTCTCATATTTTCTCCAGCAACTTAACCCTTAATATCATATTCCAGTAGTTAAAAACAGAAACATACAACAAATCTTGGGAATCTAGTTAAAACAGCAGACATTTTGGATTATGAAAGGTTGCAACAAGCTATTTCCCAGCCAGCTTTCGAGCAAGAAATCTTGGTAAGGATTCTTTTATAACTCAAACCAAATTAATAAAATTGCCCACTGTAATAAGAGGAGTGTTATTTGCATCTCAAATGCAATTTGTAAATTTCATATTCCTTTTATTTAGATATACTCCTAGGGACTAGCAATACCACATCCATGGATTCTCACATTTTTTTGGTGTACTGTGAAAACATCTGCTAGTACTCATCAAACTCCTCTGTGGTTTGTTGTCCCCATTTTACAAGTTGAAGGAATTAGACAGGCAGGTTAAAGGACTTGCCCAAGACCACACAGGGAATCGGATGACAGAGTAGGTACTAGAATCATAATTTCCTGGCTCTACTTCCAATTACATTGTGCCAAGGAAAAGGCAATTCTTTCTAATGTAACACCTTGGTTATTTGACTTTGTTCTTTCTCCCTCTCTGCCTTACTCTTGCTCCATCTCACCTAAAATGCAATAGAAAAAAGTTCTCTCCTTTAGTGTGCAGCTTTGTATTTAATCTGTGGTGCCAAACAGATCAAATGAATGTTGTCACCACTCCAGAAAATGCAGGGAGAGTTTATTTAGCTGATGTGATGGCATAGGTGGGCTATAAAAACCTCGCAGACTTCTGCCAGGGAGGTGGCCCCTTGAGTCCTGATTAAATGCACTTATGTTAATCAGGCTGTTCTGCAGAGTTTCTCAACAGGACAGGTGCAAAGCTGACAAAACAGCACCCTGAAGCCACAGTGTCTCATTATGGATAGTATCCAAAATGCCCCATCTACTCCTCATTTTTCTTTTCCTGTAGCTCTCCAGCCACACGTGCCTCTCTTTGTGACAAATGTGATGCAGGAGGAAAGAGGTTACTTTGCCCTTCTAAGTCTCCTGAGAAGGTAACCTTCTTTTTGTATTTTAAAAGTTGTGTTACTTCATTTGCTATAAAAGTTGAAGTGATTTGGGCATTATTAACACATCCTCATGATTATTTTTTTGAAGTCACTAACCCGTGCTCTTTTACAGATGCCTTTCAGTACATTTTTGGAGGAACAGTTATTATCATTCCTGCAGATCAGGGATCACATTATTCTCATCTGATTTTGTCCAGTGCCTTGTTAGCTGGAGCATCCAATAATAACTAGAGATTAATGAATTAGAAGTGATGTTTTCCATCCAAATTATGAACAGCCTTGCAATATCTGATTGGTGTATGTGCCATGGCTCCTCATTTGCCTCTGCAGTTGTTCTTGCAGGGAAATGGTTTTCTTATCATGCAGAATCCCTTCGTGGTAGATTATCTCATTATCTCTGACCACAANATATGTAAATATAGGATCAGCGTTTAAAAAACTTTTAAGCTTCCCAGTAAATTATTGCTTAAAAGTAGTTAACTGATTCTTTAGTGTCTCAGATACAGCATAATGGTCTGCTGCCTGAGGGCAAGGGCTGCTCCTTAGGGCAGTGTCTAAAGAAGCACCAGTAGCCACTAATGTCTATTAACTAATTACACTGTTCACTCATGGTACCTGTGAGCAGTGGATGAGCACACGACAAACTGTATAAGAGATATGAGATTGTGCTTGCACCATACTAAGCTGCAAAGTTTGTGCACACTGCTCCAATAAAAGTAATAAGAATGGGACACAAGAAATTATACGGCAGAGATTTTCTGTGGCCACATCCAGATGAGCAGAGAAAGTGCTCTTTAGTGACATATATTTCAAGAAAAAATGTCTTCAGGACAACAGATTGGATTAGCTCAGCAATACAAGTTCAGCAGGGAAGTTCAGGTTTATATCTAAGTAAACAAATGGTTACTTATCTTCTCTGGTACCAGGTGGTATGATGTGTGTCTTGCTTTACTGTTGCTCTATCATAATCCTCGATACTTATATTATATGAACATGGATCAAGTTGTTTTGGTTTCTAATCGTGCTTTTTAAGAGGAGTCACTGGGCATAGTGGTCTGTTTATAGAATATTCTCTGGTTTTATATTTGCCAGAGGTATACGCAGGCAGCAGCAGGAGTATAGTTTGTCAAGATGCCAACTTTTCACAGAAGAAAAGCTTCATAAATCACTTCCCTGAACTGTCAGTGCTGTTAGCAACTCCCTCTGGTGTTGTACAGTTGAGGGGGTTATGTTGAGCACAGCACTCCTCTGCAGCCAGAGGAGCACTGCTTTCATTTATTTTTCTTTCCTAATTACCTATAGTAAGAGAAAACTGGTCCAAGCTGAGAAACCTTTATAAAACACACTGGATGATCAGAATACCATGACAGGCTTCTTCAATACCTAAAAAGTAATTGTGCACAGTAGCCTGCCTCTCTGCTAGAGTCAGCTTGGAATCACTTGCTCCTAAGCATTGTGGTAATGACCATTCCTTGCTGACTCTAAAAAAAAAGGGTTTTTGAAAAAGAAATGGTGTGGATGTCTGGACCTGAAGACAGATAGCTAATGCAGACGTATGGACAATGCAGACAAAAGCTTCTCAGTGTCAGATGAGAAGAACATGGGCCATAAATTCTCTGTCCTTTACTTATAGCCACACAGATGGTTTTGATTACAGCAGATGTTGTGTGAAAATTATCTGCAGCTTGTGGCTAATGGAGGAACATTTGTAGAAAGGGGTTAAGGAGGTGAAGGCTATTTTTAAGACTCCTGTATGTAAAACTAAATCTTTGTCTATACAAGGTGCCAGAGTTGACTGAAGGTGCAGGTTGTAGGCACAGAGGTGTAGGAAAACATTTAGCTTTGCACAGATACCTTATATGAGGCTGCTTGTAGACGTGCAACTTAGCTTGTACTTAGTGACTTTGCTTGCTTTAATCCATTGCCAGTTGTCACTTGGCATGAAGAATTTCTCTTCTGAGTATCAGAGAAATAAAATTAAATGAGGTGAAAGCACCTGTCTTATCCCACATGCTGCTCTTCTTTCCCATGCCGATGTGCAAAGACAAGATGGTGCAGAGTGGCCTTCCTTTCATTCTGGCTCTGGTGCAGAACCCAGGAGAGATTACCCTCTCCAAGCACAGATGCCTGGCAGCATTTGCACAGGACTGCTTGCACCTGCTCCCCAGACCCATGCGGCCTGATTTAGGTGCATAAAGGTGCATGCATGCTGCAGGTAGTGTTCCAGGGAGCTGGAGCCACCAGTATTCTCTACCAGGCATCAGCTCTCTGAGGGTTATATGAGTGTTGACCTCTGAAGCTGATGAGGAAAAATTTCCCCTGCTGCCTTGGTTGCATTTCCCTTTTCCCCAAACACCTCCATCATGGCTGGGCTTGACTGCCTCTTCCAGGAAGGTAACAGGAATGCTCTTGCTAGGAGAGGCAATAGGGTGTGGAGGCACAGAGGGCTGGGACAGCCACCACTGAGGTTCCAGGCACATTGGGAAGCTCTTTGCCTTCCTGTGTGGAGCTTTTGCCTTGGTAGCCAATGCTCAGCTTACACCTCCAGCTGTTGGAGAGAAACTTTCTGTAACTCCAAAGATATTGGAGAGACAGAAAAGTGTCTCCCAGCAGCTTCATCCTCACAACATAGCCAGCCTCCAGCAATCACCCTAGCAACCAGAAACTGAAAAGGAGAACCAGTGCATCCTTCTTCAGACATCTGATCTTTAGTCCACCTTTTTTTTTTCTTATTTCTACTTTTCCCTTAATATGCAGACAGACCTATCTTCCATTTAATATTTGCTATATGGAGAATTATACAGATTGATTTTCTGCTTTTTGAAACTCCCTAGTTAGCCAGTTCAACTCTTCTGTACTTGAACATTTGCTTTCAATAAGAAAAAATGTTGATTAACTCAGTGGTCTGGCCAAATCTAGTAAGTTTTTTCTGGCAACACCTCTAATGAGTCCCATTTATTAATTTTTTCCCTCTACCTTACTTGTGTAACAAATTTCCAGATATTAACATTAAGAAAGGCAGTATTTGGCCTGTTGTATGATAAAAGCAAAAACAAACCAGCACATTTCCTTTTGTAGTTCTGGATTTCATGCTCACTTAGTACATATGAAAGGACGATTTTATAAAGTATAAATCTGGAGTTAAGTGTTCAAGCATGATGGCTTGTACATAGGATTATGTACAAGCATGTATGTGCACATGCAGATTGTAACATGTCCATTGTAATCAAGTGACCACTGATTCATGCTGCCTTTTTATTTTTGGCAGGTCTTTACTCTTTTTTTTTAACACCCACCTCTCTCTCTCTCAGGGGAATTGTCTTTAATGTAATTATGCTAAACTGATGTTCGTTTTGTGGTGTTTAACAAAAAAGAGTCATCATTTTTTAAGCATTCATATATTATGAGTCTGTATTTTTTGGCTCTAAATTAGAATGATATTTGATTAAGTTTTTAAAATATTATGGCTGGATAAATTAATTACACCAGAAAATCCAGAAGAAACAAACAATAAAAATAATAATAAACATTAGCTGCCACCTCAGTCCAAGCTCACGTATCATACATTAAAACTTTATTATTTCAAGGATGTATAATTACAGGGAGGTGGAGGCCATAACTAATTTCAATGCTAATGGAAACCCATGGGTCATAAGCATTTTCCTGGGAGTGTATGGTTCCCAGGGAAAGCAGGGGGCTGAGGGGGTCTCTGCTGGGAGGAGGTCTCTGGGCTTAGCACCTCTGTGGGGCTCACACTGGGCACGTTGCCCCAGAGGAGGAAGGTCTAGTGCCATGCTATCGTGACACAAGAAGGGTAGCACATGCCTTGCCCCATGGGCTACACCTCCCTCTGGTGGGACCACCCTCCTCACTGAGAAGATGGGCAGGTTTCCCCCAGAGCTCTGTCCTTAACTTCCCAGGTAGAGTCAGCAGTAATGTCAAATAGTTCTGCTTTCGTGATGTTTGCCTCTGTCCATGGAAACTGGACTCACACTATCAATTTATTTCTCATTCTGTGGGCCACCAGCTGGTAATGATACAATTCTTGTTTACTCTGACCTTGGCTGGATGTGAGAGACTTAGATGTAAATGGTTCCATCTCCCATTCCCAGACCCTTAAGCCATTATTTTCTTCTGCCCTAGCAAGCAACATGCTGATTTTAATAAAACATATTGCCATTGCTTTGAATATTTATACCCTTGAACCATTCAAAAAATCTATTCACATTAGTCAAATTAGGCAAAAATAGCTCAAAGACAGCACCCACTGCCAACGTTTTCTTTGGTTGGTGCTACCAAAATGTCCCATTTCATTCTATGGCTGAATTGCAAGATAGTTATTCCTTATTAATCGTGAGCATAGTGCCATTAAGTCTGCCAAGTAACAGTATAGCCAATATAACTCCTACTCACTTTATAAAGACAAATATTAAAGTCATCACTTACTTTGTGGCTAAAAACCAGAAAAATGCAGGAACATACCAGAGGAACCTCAGACATCACACCTTTGGCACTTTCCCCAGAATTTGCTGTAAATGCTGTCAGCTGTCAAATCCACCTGGTTACTGTGGATCCTGCTGTCCTGGCCATCCAATGAAGACAGTGGCTGCGTGTGCCAAAGCTGAAGGGCTGTGGTGAAACTCTCTGTGACTGAGGAGATGCAAGGACACACCTCCTGATCTCATGCACACAGACCTTTGTTAATTCCTCTATCTAAAGCTACGCCTAAAGCCTTATCAGAGTCACTTGCTTTTGTGGCCCAGTCTGTGGCAGTATCAGAGGTTATTATGGCTTGTTAAACTCATTTTTCTCCTAAATTTTTCCCCTCAGTGGGAAATGGACATTTCTAAAGTTCAGTCCAGTTGCAGATAACAGCAAATGTTGCATTGGAATTTCCTATGGGAAAGTCTCACATTCAAAAGGCTATAGGTAATAGGCAAACACTACATGGTGCTTAAAGAGGAGCAGGCAAGCTTACCTGGGGAACTGATTTATAAGGTACAGTAGCAGGGCTCTGGGACTCTGATAGGCTGTAGCTCATCATTATGATACTGTTTTTCAATGACAAAGTAATCTGGAGGATTGCCTCTGCTCCTCATCCCTGGATTTCCTGGAAAAAGATAGGGAAGCTGTAGTGATTTACTTGGGTTATTGTGGGTTATCTTGAATTTAATAGACAGTGTGGGTGCTTTGCATGCCCTTCTGAGTAGTGCACAGCACAACCTTTCTAGCAGGGTGAATAACAGCTCATCTAGCAGAGAGTGGTGTAGCAGCGTATTCTGCTGTCTGCTTGGCCTTAGAAAAACACATTTGCCTAGCTAAAGGGACTGAGGCTGGCGTTCCAGGGCACGCAGATATCTTATTGCTGCCCAGCTGAGTCTTTATTTTATCAGTGTGCATTTTTCACACATCCAAAGTACCTGATCATTTCTTAGCTTTGAGAGTTTTCTGCATACGAATTAAAGAAAACATTGCTTTTCTTATTTATCTCATTCTAAACTCTAAAAAAGTGACCCTCAGTGAATTGTTGTGAGTACTTTGGCACATACTTATTTGAGCTTTGGTAAAACCTACTCAAACACATTAACAGTGTACACACAGGCACAAATCACTATTAACCCTTGCTCAGAGGAAAGTTTATGGGGTCCCAGCTGTACAGGGCTTGATGGTAAGACAAGAGGTCTTGTTCTGGCAGAGCCACCTGCTCTGTTCCAAACCCAAAGGGCTGCATTTGCTCATCAAGGCAATAAAACACACTCTTGTTCTTGCTGGCATGAGGGGTTTTGAGAATCTCAGTCCCAATGACATAATGGCTGCAGCACACAGTGGGTGATGGTGTCCCCAGCTGCCCCATGCTGAGCACTGTGAGCTCCTGCCTGCTCACTCCACAGGAGCTAGGTGCTGGAAGGAGTCCCTGGGAGGAGAGGGATGGGGAGCTGCAGCAGACACCCAACAGTGCAAAGGTGCAACCCTGCTGGTGCAGATCCATGAATATTTGTGGTTCAACTGCAATGGTTTAGCTGGAAAACCATTAGAGGCGATGCAAGTAGCTCACTTCTAAAATGTGGGGATGTGCTGTCAGAGGTGAAAGAGCCAGGTCTAGTCATGCTGCTTGCATGTTCCAAGGACAGCATCCACATCCACCTCAGCAAAAGAGCACACTGGCTGGACCCGTGCTACATTTATTGGACAGACAGGTTTTATCCCTCCATCTGCACTGGGACAAGATCATGACCAGCTGGATGTGGTCACTTCCATCCTTCTGCTTTTCTTGTCCATTGGCCCTGAGTGGCCACTTATTGCTTCTCTGGTAGCATGAACTGTCACAGAAATTTATGAGTGACTGAAAAATTCTGTGAACTCGGAGGAAACTGATGTCTGAATGCAGATTTCAGCCCAGTAGGCAGCCCTGCCCACACAAAAGTGTCCTCAATAGGCTGATGAACTGGGCTGCTTTGCTTGGACAGACAACCATCTGTGTTATACAACTGGCAAGGTCAGGTCCGCAATTGGTGTTTTAAACACATTTAATAACATGCTTTAATATGATCAAAAGCAGGAGTTATATGAAGTATCCAGGTTACTAAATGAATACTTACACTAGACTTCAATAATATTCTGTGGGACGATAACCTCACAGCTGCCTTTCCAAAGTGTTGATTAAAAAAAAGAAAAGGACAAGAAGGAATAGCCATAAATAAACAACACTCACTAAACCTGTCTTAGAGCAGCTTCTCCCTGCTCAAGGCCAGGGCAGGTTTCCAGCAGGGAGGCAGCACAAGGGCTAGCTTCTTCCTGTCTGTATCCCGCTGATGGAGCCAGCTGAAATCCAGAAACTGGATTCCTACTCACCTACAAGCCCTGAAACTGGGGGAGCACTGAGGCGCCAAGCACTGGATCCTTGTGCTCCCTGCATATGCTGCCAAAGGAGCCTCAGAGGGAAAATAAGTGACATGGAAAAGTGTCCAGCTGTAAATTATGCTGTACACAGGATACAGAAATCTGGGAAGCTTTGTAGCAGGCAGTTCCTCTGGGGCAGGGCCAGTCCCCAGGAAGACTGGCTCACAAAGTCCCATTGTGCCCTAAATGAGGGACCAGGGACGTGGCCACTCTTGCTGGGACAAGTCACCTCCACAGAAGTATTCACTTCAGCTGTTTTAAAACTGGAGCAGAAAGATAAGTTTTTTTAAAATATAGATTATATATAAATATTTTTGTGGACCTATGTAAGGGGTGTTAGACAAAAAGTAATTTCTTCAATGAATATTTGAAAATAAAGCTCCAGTTGATATAGCTCGCAAGCACACTCATCATGCTCATTATGTTAAAGGTTTGAGGTACTTTTTTTGTGTACAGTGACTTCTTCTATGACAGATTATTAAAAAGAAGAGAGATTAGTGACATAAACTGACTATAAAAAATCTGCAATTAAATAAATGAGGAAAAAATCATAACCCAGCTTCCTTAGGCCAAAGAAAATGGTGTTGTGCATATGGTATGTATTGTGCTGTTATTGCTGTATCTATAATGGAAAGTTCCTCTTCATCAAATCCACTAAAGCCAGGCTCATTTTCTTTGTGAGTCTTTCCTTCTGTTTGGGCTAGAGAGAGATGAGGAGAACTCTGCTCAGCAGAGAGCAATAACATTTCCACAGAGGCAGCAGTTTTTGTAGGGAAAGAATCAGCTAATTTTTAAGAAAACACATCCTTGCAAATGTATGTGTAGGTCATCATAGCTAAAGTAACCTTCGAGTTCCTTAGCCCTTAGGGAGCTTAGGTGAGAAGTGTTACACATATTGATAAAGTATCTGAGTAGAAAATTCTGTAAGACCACTTCAAACACCCATGTAGAAATCGCTCTCCATTTCAGAGTCGCAGGTATAAAACATCAGCACATCAGTCTTGAGTACATCCTGCAGTTCTTATCCAGACAGAGGAGGGGAGAGGGGAAATTAAGGGAAATGGAGAATGAGAAGAGAGCCACCCAGAGCTGAGTAGATTTTGAAATGGGTGTCACTTCAGGATCTTCCTTTCTGTCACTTGTTGTAAGCCTCTTTCTTCAGGAACAGAAGTATCCTGTATAAATTCTGATGGAGAACTGACTTTAGCAGCCTCCATGAGGATTCAGTTTGTGTAACAGGGTGATGTTGAAATAATTGGAGGATTCTCCTGGTGTGAAATATCACAAAAAATTGATCTTACTTTGAGAATTCCACTGTTATCATTTTCCCCTCTAGCTGATGAGAAGAGTTTGTGAAACTACATGCTGCTCAAGAGAGATTCTCTCTCTCAATTCCTTCATCAAAGCAAACAAAACAAAGTCTTTGGACTGGGTTGTTTTTTATTTTTTTTTCTGTTTTTGCTCAGGAATCTCTGGTGGACAGAACCTGGCCTGAGAGCAAGACTAGTCTTGGAGCTCCCTGAAAGACTGAGCATCCTAAAGCTAATCTGTAGCTCACAGCTATGGATGTACATTCTGAGATGTACAGTCAAACTGCTCTTTGCCCCTACAGTGAATTTTCAATAATATTTCAAAAGCACTTTGGTGCACTCTCCCTCACAGGGAAAGCAAAACAGGAATGGCAGAATGGATCTTGCAGACAAGCCTTTCGTGTCTCATTGGAATCTCAGCTGTGGCGAGAGCAATGGCAGTGAGAGATGCCAGCTGTTCAGGGGTTCAGCAGTAGTTCCTCAGAGGATGGTGAGATGCACCATGCTGCACCATAAGAGAATTCTGACAAGAAACTTGCTTCCACAAAGCTAAGACTTCTAATTGAATGTTTAAGGCACTACATAATTGTTTTCAGGATGATATCAGAAAGTAGAATTTACATCTGGTAATGTTATTCTTGCACAGTAAAACTCAGTGAAATGTGCAGTTAATGTACAAAGCCCCAAAAAGATGCATTTAGATAAAGGACTCCTCTGAAAGTCACAGAAGTCAGCTATGCAGTGCCTGGGGCTATGCTGGGAAATTGTATTTACATTTACTGAAATGTGCTGTCCTTGTTTTCCCTTGTGGTTGCAATGATTCAGAAACAAGTGTGAAGCAGCAGGCAATTAGGTTTTGCCACTCCAAAGCTAAAACTTCTGTGTAAGTAAGCATGACTAGGAGGCTGGAAAGGATGGATGGAAGAGAAATACTTAGAGAGACATACATTTCTGCACATTAGAGGTGGCAGAATCTGAGGCTAGTGGAAACAGTTTGTGTCAGAGAACATGCTTTATGAATCCCTGCACCTACCTCACTTCTGTCTCTGCAATGGGGCTATAAATGTCCGAGCCATGTGGGGGAATCAGGGGGTTGTAGTGGCTTCTGAAGGTCTCAGAGTTTTTCAACATTGCTCTACAAGGAAGAAGAGGCTTAAATCTGCACAGCTTTGGCATAGGATACTGGAGCTGGGGATGCAGCAGAGCTGTAGATGGAGAGGTGAGGTTGGC
>VZUA01088668.1:113089-134069 GCA_013401035.1 Horornis vulcanius
GCCTGATTCCCACAAGATTAGACCAATTAGAAAACTCACCTAAGCTAAGAGCATAGAACAATAGAATCACAGAAAAATTTAGGAAATTCCTTTAAGATCATCAAATCCAACTGTACACCTATCACTGCCAAATCCACCACTAAACCATGTCTACTATGTACAAAATACGGAAAAGGAGTAAGACTTCTTTTAAAATACTTTTTTTGTAAAATTAGTAAGTTAGCAACCAGGTAGTAGATGCATAAGGTACAAGAAGACTTCTTTTAAAATTTTGCAGGGTGAACTGCGGCAGAGTTTGGGTGCCCAGTCCAAGGGAAGGTCATGCTGTCATTTATGCCAAAGAAAAACCCATCTGGGTATGAGGAATAATTTCTTTTCCCTAAAAGTTTGCACTCCCACCTCAGACCCCAAAACTAGGCTGAGGCAGACACAAGGGGGCAGCTGAGGCACTGCACTCCCCCTGCTCCATCAAGGGCCAGAGTTAAAAAAGTCCCATCTGCAGTGATACTCCTGGTGCTTCGGTGTTGCCCCTGCCTCATGCTCCATTTTTGAAAGAGCAGGTTTTGGTCAGCAGAGGTGACTCAGGGCACAATGTCAGGTGTGGGTGCTTAGAAGTGGCTCCATGGGACAGTGGGATCTGGGCAGCCCTAAGCTCTGGCCTGTGGTTGCACAGGGCATCTGCAACCAAGCCAGAATCCCAGAAAAGTTTTTTAGATATCAGCAAACTGAGGACTCTGGCTTAGCCTCTAGTGATAGGAGATGGGGTATGTGAACTTCACATCTGCAATGGGCATCTCCACCCCCTCTAGAGCAAAGCCAGAGTCTTAGCCTTGGATTTGTTTTACAGCACAGCTTTCCTGGTTTGAGTGTTTGGGGGCTGCAGCTGTAATACTGATGAACAACTGTGAAACCTGGCAGGGACAAAACTTCCAACTAGTATGGTAGGACCCCAAGATCCACCCCAGCCACTAAAGATTAGCTCAGATGGTGTTAATAATGCCAAGGTTGTGGGTTTGATCCCTCTATGGGACATTCACTAGAGAACTGGACTCGATGATTCTTGTGGGTCCCCTCCAACTCAGAATATTCTGTGATTTTGTGATCCTGAGAGTGTGTCATCTGCTTTACAAGTGTGAGCAGGCACACACCATTCATGAGCACCATTTTAGATACCACTGCTTCCTTTGGTCCAGTATGGGTTGAATCCCATGGGTCACTTAATGGCTTATTTACAGACAGTCTGGATAATAGCAAGGAAACCTTACCACAGGACCAGTAAGGCCAGAAACTTATGAAATCCCAAACAGAGGAGTAGGGGAGACGTGGCCACCTGTAAAAGCTTCTTGCCAAAATGAATGGAACAAACTCTCCTCTGTGTCCATTGCAGATCAGGCACAAAACGACAGGCTGTCACTTCAGCAGCAATGACTGAAGAAAAGCATTTTACCAGAAGGGGAAGTGAGTCATGCAATAAATTGCTCAAGAAATTTTTTCAGCCCTCAGCACCAGGGGATTTAGAGAAAAGTTAGATGAACCGTGAAGATATTAGTTATAGGTGACCCTGCCTGGGGTGGGGAAAGGGCATCCAGGTGCCCTCCTTAGCCCTCCTCCAGCAGACTCAGGGTGTTGTATGTCAGCCCACTGTGTCTGGGTCTGCCACCCGTCCCGCACAGGAACAGAAATGTCTCCTTCTGTCACCATCCTATAGTTGAAGACATATTAAGTGAATGCATATGCATTTATTTCTAGCAAATATTTTGCAGTTTGGTTATGAGACAGTCTTCCAACTTAAAGCTCCTAAACTGTTCACAAAGAAACCCTCTTAAAGTATGAAATGTATGAAATGAAAAGAAATCTCACTTGCACATGCTATGGCTCATATTGCATTGGCTGGAATAGCATTGAATTTTTAGGATTTAAGGGATAAGGTATATTATGCTTCTGTCACACCATGACTTTGTTTTATAGGAAATAAAATGATATGAGGAACAAAATGGGGAAAAAACCCTCAACAACCCAAAGAATCAATTTGAGTGAAGGCTTTGGAAAACACTGTCATTTTATGAATTATTCCAGTGCTATGCTCATAGTTGTATCCTAGCTGACAGAAAAAAAAAAAATAATAACCCAACCTGATCTGTTCTTTATACAAACACCAGGGGAAACTGGAATCTGACCTTGTCTCAACCCTGTTTCACCATGTCCCTCCTTTGGGAATCTGGGATCAGCCCAATGTTATCTGTTGAACAATGCTCCTGTGTCAGCTCCCCAGCCTGGACATCCAAGCAGTGCTCCTTCAGATTGGAGCGAATATTGAGGAGAAATGAGCTGTTCTGAGGACAAACACCCACACAAATTAAATTAACTGCTAGCCTAGGAACAGGACCACACAGCCATCATCCAAAATGCAGCATTGGAGCCATTCATTTCCCACACAGCTCTCCTTGACGCTGCAGGGCACTGCTTGGGGATGAATCTTGTACCTCAGAGTTTCAGCAGCAGAAATGGGAAGAGGAGCTTTTAAGAAGAAGCCTGAATTCATGAGGGTCCTGGGGAGCACATGAGGATGTAGTGGTGAAGGGATGGTGGATCAGGATGAAGCTCAAGGTAGATTTGAGGTTCTTCTGCCTGGTGCACTGTCTGTGGGCCAAGCCATCCATGCTTGGATGATTTTTCTAATTAATCACAAAAAGAAGCAGAAGCAGAATGCTGGCTACTGGGACTCAAACCTTCTGGGTTCCGCTTACCCCAGGAGCCCCACAGAGAGCCAAAGTAGAGCTTTCCAGATTTTCAGAGCCCTTCTATGACCAGAGTTCCATTTCCACCTGCAATTACTACATTATACAGCTTTTCAGGAGAAATATTTCAACGTGTCAGTCCCGGTTCAGTAACGCTCTATACTTCTATCACTGACAACAACTCTATTTATACAGATTTAAATCAAAATTATAAGCATCTGAGGTTTCAAAAGCCATGAGAAGGCAAAAGTTCAGCTAAATTGCTTGATTGTAGAATCACAGAATTGTAGAATAATTTAGATTGCAACAGCTCCCTTAAGATAATTGAGTCCAACCATTTTCACATAAAACATTTTCAATAAAATATTTGTAAGTGAAAACACATGACTTTTGTTTTTTGAGTTAGTAGATGAAACAAAATGTTCCACCAACCTGCTTTTGTAGGTCTCTTTTCAGGAGATCTCTATATATGGTCACATTAGGAAGACCTTCTCTTTAGTAAAAACTACAAGAGAAAACAACACAATTACTTGTATCATCATCTTAAAAATTAACAAATAGCAAACCCAGCCCATTGCACAACACTAACCTTAATTTGTGGTATGAAACATGCTGCCATCTCATCCGAACAGTTAAATCTCAGCTTGGAACTGACCTCTCTGTTAGAGAGCAAGGAGCTCAAGGTGAAAGGCTCCCTGGGGACAGAGGTGACTCCAGCAGCTGAAGCACCCTGTATTTTCCAGCATTCCACAGTGAGTCTGGCTTTACAAGGAATGGTGTTCCTGAAAAGCAGCTGACTTTTCAGACTCAAAACTTGTGACATTTCCCTCACGGCTTATCTTACGCAGCCTGTGGAAACTTGAAGTTTCCGCGTGCTCAGCAGTGCAGCTCCGGTCCCCAGGAGAGGTTCACTGTCCTCCAAGGACAGACAGCAGTAAACCATGACAAAAACATTACCCCAGACCCATCCTTCACCACTCCCCCTCCCATAGGGAGGAAGCCTCCAAGGGGAAGAGCACTGACTTATGAAAATCACTTGGGCAGGTCCCAGTAAGTCTTATTCCCACTTGTATTAATGAAGCTGTCATTGGTGCCTCTGTGTCACAACCTCCTCCAGCCACCCGGGTTTTTACAGTGCCAGGAGGAAAGCCCACAGCTGTAAGCCACCCTGCTTACAGTGCCTCTCCAGAAAAGCCCACCTGAGGCCTTGGGAGACACATTTGTTGGTCTGTGGTGGAACGTGACACATGTCCCTTGGATCCAGTAACCAGTTCCTGTTTGCTGGACAGTGACCCACCTCTGATCAGGTACTTTGCTTGCAAGAAACGTGGCATTCACAAAGCAGTAGCTAAAGGCAGTGTGCTAATAACTACCATAGCTGCCTTTTAACAGGGCTCAAGTCACCAGGGAATGTAGACTAATTTGCTGTAATTGCTTTAATATGTTTAGTCTGAGAAAAATATTTTCAGCCCAATAGAATTCTGAGAAATCCCATGTCAGTTTTAATTGGAAGAGGGTTATGGCAGGACCTGAGGTGCCCTAGGGCCAGGAGGTGCTGGTCTCTACTGGCTTCCCCCAGGCAGGGCTCAGCCTCCTTTGGGCCTGCCCCAAGGCACCCCAGCTGGGGTCTGACCTTGCTGCTCTTGGAAACAAGATCTTCACTGCCTTTTTTTCCCTTCTTTTTTTTTTTTTTGTGGTTTTCTTCTTTCTTTTTTCCATCTCCCCTTTCCCTTTTTTCTTCTTTCTTTTTCTTGTTATCCTTTCTTACTTTTTTCTTTTTTATTTTTTACACAACCACAATAATAAATAAGTACCTGTATGTCAGTGGCAATTTCTAAGCAAGATGGCCAGATGAGTTTATGTCTTGAAAACTCTACACAGGGTCTGCCTGAGTCTCTGTAAGACTCTTACATACCCTTTCCTGAGACACACAAGGATTTGCATGTGAGGTGCTTGCTGCTTGTCATCTCCCTCTGAATGCAGCTGAAAGTACCTTCAAAATATCATTGTCACCACTTCTGGGCAACCAGGAAGGTCTGGACTCAGGAGTGAGGAATTTCCTTCTGCAGAGAGAAATGACTTAAGACAGATACAAGGTACCATAACCCCATCAAATTTATTTTGAAGTATGTACATTCCTGAACAAGTATATTAGATGGCATAAGTAATGAGAGCTTAATAGTTCACAGATGATGTGCTCACATACACTTTGCAAGCTCCAGCAGCCAGCTGTAGCCAAGTCCCCAGTTTATGTCACTGACTCTTTGTTTTCCTCGAACTTTGCTCCAAGTGTGTAAAAGTGCTAAGTCCTACAGCCATTCCTGTCTTCCTTTTGGCCTTGAAACTCTGCAATCTGAAATTAAACTGAAATATTTTCCTGTGCTATTTCTTTTGAGTCAATATTCAGTCTGGACATGAGCGGTATTTGTCAATTAATACTGAGATTATAGACTAAGTTTCACATATCTGAATGCACAAATCTAGGAGGGGTTTGCTCCAGCAAGAAAGGCAGAAAGCAAACATGGGCTTGGAGAAGAAGTTTTTCTGGGTCAGGTTTAAAGCAGCAGAAGTTTAAACAAGTGAGAGGGGTATCATCACCAACCTTGAAAAGTAAAAAATTGTACATCATAGTGCAGTTCATTTTTCATAAATTTTCTCATTTTTTGACTATCTGGCAGGCTGAGGAGAAATGTGGGTATTCTAACCATGTTTTCTCCTCATTTATTAAGTGTCTTTGCTCAGGTTATGTCTAGAGCTGGATCATTTCTTATGTCCTCAAGAATGGATGGAGCTTAGCTGTTGCCACTAAAACAAATGGATGAGTTTGGTAGCTCATAAAAACAAAGTCAAGCCTGGAGAGGAATGGTGAAGCAGCCTGACAAATCTTCCTAACAGCAAAATGAGCATCAGCTCAAATATTTGGGAGATGCCTGTTCTGGAGGCTAAAAATGCTGACTTTCTCTTCTGCTTGACAGTGACATACAACCAAAATGTTTTCCTGAGATAGCAAAACAGTAGAGGAAATTTTAGGCAGAATATTAGGAAAGAAGTCCTAACGGTCAGGTCTACTAGTCTGCGGCACATCCACCCCAGGGAAATGGTGGAGGGAAGCCTAATTGATTGAATCATATAAAACTGTACTGAAGTGAACACTGGAAAATATGCTGCAAATGAAGAACTACCTTCCACTGACACTTCTCTGATTTCTGTCATTCTTCAAAAAGCCAACATCACTGTCATTTTGGGAGTGATGTATTGCTGTGGCTGGGGAGCCAAGGATGCCAAATGAGTCATCCTGAGAGCAACCAGAAGGCACAAGGGCCATGTTGAGTACAAGTGGGCTCACTGCACTCTGATCATGGGAGTCACTCTGGAGCTGACACCAGCCCCTGCACTTGGGAACTTGGTCCAAGTTGACAGGGAGCAGCAGCTCTTGGCAGCCCCAACATGCACCACTTCCATCCACCTCACCCACCTGGGTACCACATATGTGAGACCACAGCATGAAGCTCAGAGCCTCAGGGTCAGAGTTGTTCGAGGAATGAGATGGCTTTTGTTTCTTTTAGATTGCAGGACTTTTTGGCAGTGATTTGACTTGGTTTTAGGCTAAGTTTATCTGGAGCTGAAGGACTTGTTCAACTGTTCACTGTGCATTCAATGAGGACACCTTTCTCAAACCAGTAATTAAAACCCAATGCTAGCTGGAGTTTCCAGACTGAAGAACCTTACATTGAAACTGCCCCGTTATTGCTATCCTGGACCTTGGAGGGTCCCACGCTGCCTGGGGAATTGGCAAAAAGATGAGCTCCCAGGGAACACCAGGGAAGACACAAGACTGCAAAGGTGTGTCCTGCTGGAAAATTTGAGGCTGGGTGGAGATGTTCAGACCGGGAAGAAAGCAAGCAGTCTGGGAAAACTGGAGGAACTGCCCTGGCTGTCCTACACCAACCTGATAGAGCAGGAAATGGGTACCATTGAGGAAAGCAAATAGAGAAAGGGGAAAAAGCACACCCAGCAAGTCCAGAAATCCTACTGTTCATTAGAAGAAACTGTATTAAAAATTATGACACCCCATCACATTATTGCTTTTACAGAAAACCTCTACAGCTTGTGCAAACCTGGTCTTGTCTGTTCCCCTGTGGAATAAAAGTAGGGAATGAGAAAGACAGACACATTATATTCCAAAGTTTTCAAGACTGACAGTCGGTTCGGGGATCTGCTAGTTTCCAATCTGCTAGTTAGTTCTCCACACCATCTCTGTGACCCATCACTGTCACCCTGAATAACGGCACCTTCAGCCTGGAGAAAGTGCCTTGGGGTTTTCACTGGTGAAAATAGATGAAGCACAAAAATATTTTCAATCAGTACTGGAACAAACTTCACATTGCACAGCTGCAGTGTAAGTGCTGTCCCCCAGAGACCCTCTAGAATTTGATTAAGGTATACGGAAACTTGACTCATATTTTATGGACATTCATTTTCATGATACATTTTTAAAGAGACAGCATATATTTCCATCTTTTGGAAGAAATTAAAGCTGTTATTTTAAGAGGAATAATATGTTTGTAACATGCAGCAGATCTTGATGGCAGCTGAAGCAGCAGCATGGGACCTGTGGCATTAGCTGCTGTGGGGGGCTCTGTTTGGTGGGAGAAGCACCACGAATCATTGTAGAAATCACAGTGATTTACATGTTAATTTTTAAAAGGAAGAATAAGCAGGAGAAGAAGAACTTTAAAATTGCCATGGGTTGTGTACTCCAGGCTTATGGGAGCAGAACTGAGCGTTCAGCATCAGCAGGCAGGGAAGGAAGCAGGGCTACATCCTATACCCACTGGCAAAATCCCAGCCAAAAAAGCTGTGATATGCTCTGGGACAGAAAATAGCATTGAAGAAGGATGTGGTTGCACCCATTTGCCCACAAAAGACCCTTTGGGCTGACACTTTATCAGACTGGGGGTGAATAAATTAATGAATGGGCAAACACATAAAATGGACTAATTAATGGCAAAGTGGGGTAATGCTTAGCAGAGCACATGCCCTTTAGGGCCATTCTGTGTGCTGTGAGAACTGCCAGCATGTGCTGTACTGGCCCCCAGAAAGTGAGGAGCGTACAAAAGCTGCTTACCTGTGGACCTTAAGATTTCTGCAGGTTATGAAACCCGCAAGATGCCCCAGCAACAAAAGCAGGCTCTGCTCCACCTTGTACCTGGGCCCCCAGGGAAGACAGGGAGGCTGTTGGGGATTCACACCCCTGGTGACAGCAGAATAACCCGTTGTTTGCAGAAAAATGGCGACTGTGAAAGACATACTTTGCTAAAACCTCATTATCGAAATAGGAACACTCTCCATCTGTTTTTATGTAAATAATTTCAAAGTGTATGATTTGTGTAATGTATTTTGTTTGAATTAGTTTTCACCAGTGAGATGAGGATAAAGATTTTCTTTTATATTACACAGCTGGTTTTACTTCTTCTTAGCATCCGATACTTTTATTATTTCTATACGAATTCCTTTACTGCAGGAGATTTATTACTTATAGTAATCTTGCGTGCTGTGAATTTCTTATAGCTCATTCATTTGGTCTTTCATGTGACTACTCTAGACAGGAGATAGAATGAAAAGGAGGAGACCTAAATCTGGGCAATTTTATGGGGTGGTTCATCAGGAGTCATGCCTGCTGTCTTTTTTACAGTATCCAAGTTTTTATGTACATTGCTCAAATAATTAACTAACTAGTTAACTCAAATAGAGCTGCAGAACCAAATTATTTAATGCATCAAAATCCCTCAGAGATGCTGAAAATTATGAGTCTTCAGAGACAAATATTGTTTTTATTACATAGCCAGACAAGGGCCCCTAAACCCACCAGTGCTAATGCAAATAATAAATAACAATGAAACCTGCAGGAACAGTTTCAGAAAATGATACTGAACCCGAAACTGTATGTGTCTAAGATATTGGTTGTGCTGAGATATTGGTTGAGTACAGCAAAATTTTGTTAAGTGATAGAACCAACAGCAAATGTGATGTGATTTCCTGAGTTGTTTGTCCAAAAGAGAAAGGATAGGAGGAAAGGAATGGTGTATGTTCCAATAATTTTCATCTGGCAATTTCAGAATAAAATCTTTTGATGCTTTTGTTCTGAAACAACATTGCTTTTAGAAGAGGTAATGGCTTTAAACTGAGAGAGGGTGGATTTAGATTAGATATTAGGAAGAAGTTCTTTACTGTGAAGGTGGTGAGGAACTGGAACAGGTTGTCCAGAGAAGTTGTGGGTGGACAGTTCATGGACAGGTTGGACAGGGCTTTAAATGTGGTTTAGTGGAAGGTGTCCCTGTCCATGGCAGGGGAGTTGGAACTAGACAATCTTTACTGCCCCTTCCAACCCAAACCACTCTGTGATTCTATGATATTTGCCATAGGATGAGCTGTTTCAGGCAGCCCAAAACATGAGCATATGGGCAGTGATGTCCTGTCACATCCTTGGCTGAGCTGCTCTTTACACATAACTGTGTGGAGGATCAAAGGTTATTGACAGAAGTCATACAGGTTCAAGTTGTATACACTTATCCTTCTTCATCTAACACTAAATTACTGCTCTTCCACCTGGGGGGATATCCCCATGAGATTTTGTTGACTGCCTTGTGAGTCCACTTGATACGTATCAAAGTAGCATTTGCAAATGATGTGTGTGAGAGGCTAGGAGGGAAGTGTAAAGTAAGCATTGCAGAGGTATAGCAGCAGGGCAGCACCACTTAAAATACACTCAAGAGATTAGGGAGTGTAAGCAATTTCTAAGTATCACCTGAACTGATCTCTACAAATAAGCAAGAGCAGTGAGACAGACAGATACAGAGAGGCAGACATGACAGGAATTTTTTCATTTCAGTCTGAGCCCTGACTGTGCAGGGGAGGGATTTAACAGTGAGAAAGTGAAAGGCTGAGGATGGCAAACTAATGCTCTCTTGCTGAAAGATGGGACCTACAAAGCCTCTATACAACCCATACTACCCATTTCACATGGAAAACTCAACTCACTTCATCCCTGAAAGCCTCTGGACTTATTGCAGGTCAAAGTATAAATCTGCCTCCAAACCTACAGTGGTCTGGGGAACAATATCTGGCATCTTACAGAATCAAAGAATTGTTAAGGCTGAAACAGACCTCTAAAAATACCAGCATCTCTAAAAATACCAAGATCTTGAACCAGTCCCACCCCTACACATTGGGCACAGGGTCACTGAGCAGTACAAGGCATGCACCTCCATTTCCACTTTGAGCTACTGTGGGACCAGTATCAAATCTTATTTAAGATAAGATATAGGTGTGTGTGGTACGGAGGGGATAAAAGCATGGAACTGACACTGCCTCTCAAAAGCCAAGGGCTGTAACAGGCTGAGTAAAACCAGTTTTCCCTCATCTTTCTCTTTGGTTCTAAGTGAATGGATTAAACACTATTAATCCAGTCCAGTTAAAGTAAATGATATCAAGCAGTGTAAAATTCAAGCAATGTCGGAAGGAAAGATGGAAAAATTGTTTCTGGGCATTGTCTGTTACCTTTGCCTGCTGAAAAGGCTTGTTGATTAGACTGGATCACTATATAGACAGACACACTGGACATGACTTTGATTTTCAAAGCTTTTTCAAGGAAACCCAACAAAGCAGGCAATTTCTGATACAATCTATAATGAACAAAACAGCATTGCTCAATATTTTTTAATGAGAAATGGAGTTCAACTTGCAGTTTCTTTTTGTTTCCTTTACTTACACCACTAAAAATTGAGTACTTTGACTTTAAAACAGCCACTGGAGGCCATTGGATCAATACGCAGGTGGATCTGCCTAATGAGTTATGGCACTCTCGCCACAAGGCTAAAATCAAGCTATGTTAGACATAAATCAAAGGAGATAAGATGATTTTGTTAATTTACAGTGTATGTTCCATTATTGTACAACTCCCCTGTTGTGGGAAACATTTTTAATCTCAGCTTCTATCAGCTGTTACAGCTTAAAGGCAGAAGAAGAAATACACAGGACTCCCTGAAGCCTCCTTTGAGCCAGAAGAATAAATCAGGGTATGTGTGTTTTTTAAGAATTAATTTTGTTTTGTGTATGCCCTCAGTATTGCCACAAGAACATTGTGATTTCTTCAAATTGTTGTTTTGTCCATCTCATTTATCATAGTCCTTATAGGTCTGCTTCTATTCTACAGACAGTTCATTAACCATTGACAGCATTTGATACCTGGTATCCAAAATTCATCCTGTACTCACCAATTGACTCCATCCTCTAAATCACGTGGTGTAAATAACTTCACACTCCAAACTAGGGGACAAATGAAGCAAGCTGCTCCTCCAAGCAAGATGATCACTTTCAGTAATAACCTTGACAAGCTGAAGAGTGAGGCAGCATGGGCTGGAGCACCATCTGCTGGCATCCTCTCTGCTGACTGCTCTTGCTTTTGGTTGCTCCCTCGCGTTCCTGGACACCAGAGCTTATTGCACCCACAGGACACGGTGGCAGCCTCTGGGGGATGCAGGAGAGGGCAGGACAGTTGGTTTTCTCCCCACCAAAGAGTGGCAGGAGCCCAGGGGGCTCCATCCATCCACTCCATCCCCCACACTCCCACTATCCCACGGCTGAGCACCAGGGAATCTCACCACCACTGCCGCAGAGGCAAACATCTCCGCAAAAACAACTGCAAATTGCAGTGTGATCAACTCTCAAACACATAATTTTTGGCTTTCTGGGTACTGCTGACCTTGCCTGAGGCCTTCCCTGAGCAGAGTGGAATAGATTTTTGCAAGGGTGATTGCCAGGAGAATTAAATATGGTTTTGGTTTGTTGGGTTTTGGTTGTTTTTTTTTATTTTTATTTTTCCGGTACATCACCATAACTGCTCTCCCTGTAAAACATCCTTTCAGTGTCTGGTTTTGTAACTGTCAGAGGACATTCACATATTTTCCCTTTCCCCACATTAGCTGCTGCAACCTCAGTTCATACACGGATTTCTTGCCACAGGCATTCCATAGAGGACAGAAGGGCCCAAGCAGCTGTGGAGAAATCCTGGCTCATGTGGAGGTCTCCACAACTTGGAGCATACACAGGTGCCAAAAGAAACTTTTTACATGGCCACATTTTCTCTTTAATAGTCACTGGATAAGATACACACACACATGAGAAACTGCAAAGGATCAGCAAGAATGATCTCAAAAAAAGTGACCTATGTGGTCACTCACAGCACCCTTAAGATACAAAAATGAAAAAAAAGGGGAAAGTAACCATCCTGTCATGCAGCATGGAGAAGCAACACATTGTTCTCTGTGTCTCTGGGAGTAGGACAGAGAGTAGAGAGTTCAGCTTGCCAGGAAAATTTCAGATTGGACACTTTGAAGACCTTCCAATAGGACAGTTGCTGGAGCACTACAGCGGGCTGCATGTGGGGTCTCTATGGCCAGGACTAAGTCAGGCTTTTCTCAAGAATGAGGAAAGAGTAACTGACCTTGTCCCAGTGCTCATCTTGAAATCCTCTTCCAGCTGTGTCTGCCAGCCTCAGTGTCCTGAGAGCAAACTCATGCACCATGGTGCAGACTTCCCAGAAGGAATCACATTTGTCCTCTTAGAGGCACATCTTGGACATCTGGAGAATAAGGATAATAATAATAGATAATAATAGATGAAGTTAGGAAGCAGATGAAAGTGAATGTTCAGAGTTCAGTTTTAAATTTAGACAGAAATTAGGATCAAATTCTACTGCAGCATCTTAAACATTTTTTTCTCCCACTTTGGATCTGAAGTTTGGTCCTCCCTACCAGCGTCTCATGAACAATATTTATGAAGACTAGGCCAATGTCTAAGCATGCTCAATAGCCTAATATTTTAGGGCCCAGCTGTATTATTATGCATTACTCCTCTACACATCCTCAACTTTATAAGCAAAATATGGCTCAAAAAACTCAGGTGCCATTTTAGACTCCAACAGGTAGATAGAAAATTTGCCACATTAGAATGGACAATAAGGACCCTCGTCTGCATAAAACTGAGAAATCCCATGGTGAACAACTAGATGTGGGACGAGTGAGAAAACAAGGATAATTTTAAGGAAAGATAGCACACTGAATTAAAGACTAAGTTTCAAATGTTTCCAAGCCTCTGTCACTAGCATCAGTGCACTTAATAGGAATCATGCTAATACACAAATGTTTTCAATTAAGCTATTATCTTTTCATATTTTATTTGTTTATTTAGCCATGGTGTTAACAGTAAAATTATCTTTTCAGCACAGGGCCTTCAGGGATATTAAAGAAAGTTCCTTTTTTAATTCAGGCAGATCCTGAGAATAGCATATATATTTTATATAGATGTGGCAGAGCAGTGAAAGCATTTCCTCACAAGACACACAAATCCAACATTTTGTATTTTGCTCTCATGCAAAGGCATAACGGAAAAAAAAGTTATGAAAGACACAGAGCAGCAAGCTAGGAAAAATCCTATATCAAGCACCACAAAGAGCCAAATACTCAAGCCTCTTTAAATCAAGTCTTCCTAACTTGCCTTCTAGATCCTGGTACGTAATTGACTCCATCTCACAGTCTCACCTGTTTGGGTAGAAGTCTGGAAGAGAAATGCATACTTCATTTTTGGATTTCACCCTGCATGCAGAACCACATGTGTGCCTCAAATGTGTCCCCAGTTGAAGATTAAATTTTAATCTGCATTTTAAAGCACATGTGGTGGTGATTGAAAAAATTGGGGAAGAAACATTGCTGTAACCACAAGCTATTTAAAATGTTGACTCTTTGAAACTACCCTGAATGCTGTAGAGCTGGATTAGTCCAGCTGGTGAGGTAGATTAATATGCTGCATGTGGCTGATGTGCTCATGCACCTGGTAAATTGTACATGTATGTACACAGTACACAATGCTAGTGACATATTTAATAAAAAGATATGGTAGGAATTTTCTCCAAAGTGCAGAAGTTTCTCCGAATTTCTCTATTATGTGTAGATGTAAACAAGTAAAATGTGTTTGAAGTAAAATGTGATTGTCAAGATGGCAGCATGAGAAAGCTTCTTTGTTGTGATGGTGCACAAATCGGGGACATGTTTTTCGAATAAGGAAAGTCTCTGGTGGTTAATAATTTCTTGAAAGCACACCAGGCTGCTAGCTACACATTTCAATACTGTGAAAGAAGACGAACTTGCGTAAAACAATCACCCTGTATCATCTGTATCCTGCCAATATATAGGCTACACAGCTGAACCCTGAGTATGAAAAAGCATGGAATGTAAAATTTGTTACATAAGCTTATGCCTTGAGATAGTACTAGTTTCTTATTTCTCTGGACTGCATCAACACTGTAATGAAAACAAACCAAAGTCTAAGGAGGCCACAAATGCCACATTGTGTCTGCTCTGCTGATGAAACTTTTAATTACAAAATAAGTGAAGCTAGTTAAACTCCATAAAACTGATGCTTGTGTTGGTCTAACACAATTACAGTTCTTGCAGAAACATACCTTTCTGCTAGCTCTTTCTCCTTTCTCATAGGCGTAGTGCTCAAAAAACACAGAACCAAAGAATTTTTTAAACTGCACAAAATGTAATTTGCATCACTGGATTTGTGATGTTGTTGTTAATGGCCAAGATCAATAAACTAGTTAAGTGTGTCAGTATGCTTTGCTGGCTGTCTGTAGGTATGAAATAAACCCAGTTTCTACTGTAGCCTTGTGAACTGGAGAAACTGAGTGTGTTGGAATAAATCCATATAGGTTCGCTGGAAAAGTGTGGAGTTTATCTCTGAAAGCACACTTTCAAATTTTCTAGTTGATGAATGAGATCAGTTCATAAAATGGATCACATTCATTTTCAGTGGTATTATGTCATCCTCGAAAATGGGTTGAGCTCTACATGTCTCAAATTCCAAATCATATACTTGGTCCTGTAAATTTTCTGCATGATTTTGTAATAGCAGTGTCCATCAGTGAACTCAGCTTCAAGTATGCTAAAATTGTGAGTCTTAAATTCATAATTCATGAAAATAGAACACTGCAGGAACTTGAAATAAATATGTGTGAATAAAAATATTCCCTAACAGGAGCTGCATGGATTCTAAAGAAGTTACAATGAGCATACTTCTGGACAATTTTTTCATACTAAGCTATTAGATGTCAAGGAAAGTAACTCATTAAAAACTTCTTCATGAGTTCTCATATGAATGTTGTTATATAGTATTTCTATGCTGCACAGTTGAATAAAGAAGGAAATCATGTTGTGTGCTGGAACAAGTTAGCAAAGCAAGGCATTGGCTGTACAAGGCATGGGGAAAACAAAACCACTATTAATTTTGAGTCACCTAAATAACTTTTGATGTTTCTCAAACCAGATAGCAGAACAGATCCTGAGAAAGCCAGACACCTGGTAAAAAAATTATGACTAGAATATAATCCAACAACAATGGCCAAATTTCTGCAGGGATAACAGACCAGGCTCCCACAGGTTGCACCTACGGAAGAAAATCCAACAGCATCAAAGAACATACTGTTGTAACAGTCCCTGCCTGTTGTCTCACACAGTTCCTGGGCATAGGGGAGAGAGATTTCTATCTCCACATTGTCTTGGAGCACCCACATTTACAAGTGTGCATTTTCCAAAGGTGAGCTCCTTGCTCTAACTGCTCCTATAAGAACTCTGTCTGCCATTGCAGCAAAAAGATTGATGAAAAAAAATGAAAAAGAGCCTGAGACCAAAAGAAGAGGATCTTTTTAGGGGCTCCTCAAGTATTTGCTGCAGTTTCATCTCATGGATATTTTTGGAGAAGTGAAATTCTCTGAAACAGAGAGCAGAGAGCTGGCTTTTGTCAATGCACCCAACACACCTACCCTCTGGCCACAGCTTGTGCTTGTCAGCTTCCTTCAACAGGTTTTGCAGGTGCTGAGGAGTGACAGATGCATGTTTCACTGTGAAAGGAGCATTATGCACTGAGGCTGTGTCCACTTCCCCCAAAGCACCTGGTGGTCTTGTATGAGGTGCTGAGAGTAGTCAGAAATGCTGCAGGGATGAGTGCATGGTGCCTATCTCCATTGCCCTCTGTTTCTGGGATAAGCTGACAAGCTGTATGACAGCCCAGGACTGCACTCCCCTCAGAGCTCCCAGGCAGGTGTAGTGCTGGTGTCACCCTTGCCAGGGAGTTGGAAGGTACCAAAGGGAGGCACAGCTGCTGCCCTCACTGTGAGGCCAAGGACTGCAGGGACACGTGCAGGGACCCGATGCAACCAGCTCTGACTGCAGCTGCTGATTCCCCACTTGCTCACACACACACTGAACCACAGCTGAGTCCAAGACAGCGCCAAGACAGACAAGAATCAGACCAAACAGGGTTGAGATCTCTACAAGCCTTTGTATTTCGAGTAGCTCACTGAAGAGCTTCTTTCCACTCCAGCCTGGTACCATCAGAGCATGCTTGTCAAAATCGTAATTTTTGTTTTGCTCCACCATATATATAGGCTTTGAGTGGCTTTTTGTTCCCCTGAAAATAATCAGCACCAATTGAAGGCATCTCAGCCACTTGCTGAAGTACAAACAGACATTTAAACTACATGTGGAGGGCTAGCTACCTCCACAGCTGAACTATTCAGTCCTGACACATTTCCAAGTGCAGAAACACCAGCTAGAGCTGCAATGCTGAAAACCAGTTAAACCCACTTTGTCTTGGGAACATAGATAATTGTTTCCAAGGTCTGTACCTTTATCTTATCTGAAATTCAGAACTGTCTTCATATCTAATGTACCATTTGAATGTGCAGTTTATTTCTACTAAATACCACTCTGCCACAGCTGAAGGCCCTTGAAAAAAAAAACAACAACCTTTTAGATCATGACTTACCTGAATTCTGTTTTTCCAATGGTACTACACAGAAAAGAAATATTTATGGCAAAATACACACTGCAGCTGGCAGCTAAATGAGGCTTGCTCTAGTATTTAAGTAGTGAATCTTGGGGCCAGCCCATCATCATGTAAATCCACACTCCTTTGTTGGTGTGGTTTTGTAGGAACCTGGTACCATTAATGTCTCCCCAAGTCCAACAAAACAGTTCATCAGTGGGGAACCCACCAGTCCTGCTTTGCAAGTGAAAGACTCATCATGAAGTCTTTCAATATCAGCAGGCTATTTAAAAATGGAATTTGTGGCAGTCTGCAAGGGACTTCTGTAATTTCAATTAGGCTTTCTTTGGAATGGGCTATCTGAGAAAAGTATGGCTTTGGAAAATAAAGGCTTTATCTACTTATTAGCAAGTCAATAAAAGCCATGAAGACTCCAAACTTCTGCTTTGGCTTTGTGTGCCTTAACAGACCAAACAACCTAGCTTCATTTGAAACTGGTTTCAAATTACTTGCAGATGGCTGGATGCAGATGAAAGACTGCATAAAGGTGTTCCTTATTCTATTCTCTACTCCCTAGACTATTGGGCTATGTGCTGACACTTGGATGCTTGTTTTACAATATCATTTGACATGTGGGATTTATGTGTCAAAATTTCATTTAAAGCCAAGAAAATGTCAACTAGCAACTACAGAGAAGCAGCAAAAGACTGTGCTTTTCAAGACAGAAGTCAGTGAGTTGGACACTGCCAAGTCTTAACCCTGTACCAAGCACACACAGACAAAAATTTGACCCAACTGCCAGCAAACTAAGATTCCTTTTGGTGTGTTCTGCTGAGATTCCATTACTGCCTTTATCATTAAGAAAATAATGTAATAAAATGAGACCTTTTCCCTGAATGCATTAATAAAGATAACTTGTTGGTCAAGCTCCAAAACCACTGGAGCCACATTTAATTTACTGCCTTTATGAATTTAGGATTTGGTTTGCTGCTATGTTCAGACCACTGCAACAATATAATGGGAAATTGTAATGGCATGCTTAAAAGAAAGGGTTTATAATTTATCACTGAAGCTTTAAAATGTCTTGTGCAGACATCCACAATTAAATGCTACCAAAAATGGGCTTTTCACATGGTTCCACCACAGCTCACCAAAGGGGAAAGGGCGGATGAGCCAAATAATCATCAATGTAACTATTTATGCCAGTCACCTTAAACCAGTTTGGTGCAAAAAACAACTAAAATAGCTTTTAAGGGCTTTGCAACCCCATTTTGCTACTTCTTATATCGAGAGTGACTGCGTTTTACTTCATAAAATATCAGATACCATACTGCTTTATTCCCAATCAATCAAAACGATGAGTTATCTAAAGGTCTTTCTGATACCTTATGAGTAGCTGCTCAGAAAGGCAGTGGTATTTTGTCCATGCCTGGTTTAGACAGTGGAGACTTTGCCATCACAAACACATGAAGCACTGAGAAAACCAGACACCTGTGAGGTGGAGTGCCATGGCATCACATCATGACAGAGATAAGGTGGCAAGAAAGACCTGTGTCCAACACTGTCCATACAGGAAGAGCATTGCTTATTAAAGGCCTGATTCTGCAGCCTCCCACACTGAGCAGAAATTGCTCCAACAGCTGCATTCTCTTGAGTTTGCTGCTGCCTCGTGATACAGAAAAAATGGGAAATTGTATATTGGCTAGTTTGAAATGTCCCTTACCTCTACAGGAGAATATTCTTCAGAGTGAGGTGTTAAGGTGAAAGGCCAAACTGAATGATTAGACATAAACTGGCATGGCTTTGGCTCACCAGCAGAAGATGGGCTCGAGGTCCTCTCCAAAAGCCATGTGTGTTCCTCTCCTCCCCTGGGACAGCAGGATCCTCCTCTTCCTCCTGCTCAGCCTTTAGGGGATGACAGCAGGAGCTTGGTCTTCATATGGCTGAGCAGTCTCCCATGATACCATAACATGATCCAACCCCTGGCTGAGAACACATAAAAGCCCACGACAGAGGGTGATCACCAAACCCACACATTTAATTTGGATTAATTTTAAGATTGCAGAATATTGTAAAGAATATCCTAAAAATTCTTTCAAATTGTCCTAGGAAATGCACCCAGCTCTTTACTTTGGGGCAAGGTAGAGAGGAATTTGCCATTTTAAATTTACTGTCAGGACTGATTAAGTGCTTTGTAGGCTGTGTTTAATAAGGCATTCTTCCACTCAGGTGATAAAAAAGGCCTTATTTAGAAAATGCAGCTTGTCCAGAGACTTGCTCTTACTGCAGAATTAAACAAACACATTTTTGTGTTTAAGAGTTTCCACTTCTGCAGCTTTTTCCAGAAGACTGAAGAGGTCTGTGATGTGTAATTTACTGCTCAGTGATTTTAAAGATGAGTATTTGGATTCTCATTGATATTTGGTTTTTATTAGCTCATTTTGTTACCAGGGAGGTTTCCACAAGCAGTTTTATGTAAACTCAATCTATTTTCTTGTTCTGTCTTCGGGATACAGTATGTCTTGCTTCAGGAAGAATTTGGAAACAAATGCTCTCGGGTTTTTTGGTTTTCTTTGCTTTTCTTCCTCTCCACAGCTCATGCTTATACTTTCTATTAATTCCTTGCTGAAGATAAATTCTGTATTGTTGCGATTTCTGTCAGTAGTTTTGGGAATCTTTTTCCTCCTTGCAGACCTGGAGAGCCAGGCTCCCCAGAGCAATGAGGGGCACTGCCTGCATACTCACATTTCACATCCCAAAACCCACCTGAAGCCTATGGGCTTGTGTCTCCAATAGGGGCCCACCATGGCCAGTGAGAAATAGCTGAGACCCTGAACAACCAGATCACACCAGGGCCCTTTGGATCAGCTCAGCTTTATCACCTTATATCACTTTATATAGGTGCTGTAAAATCCACCATGGCCAAAGCAGCTTTTAGGAACCTCTAAGAAGTGAAAGACCACAAAAAGTCCTGAGAGACATAAAAGCATGCTCAGATCAAGTTTAAAAGTTGAAATCCAAAATAAGAATCCTGACAGCCCATGCTCAGCAGGCAGCTGACCCTTCTAGGAGCACCAGGACCTGGATGGCCCCTTGAGAAGGGCTGAGCATGGTCCTCCTGCCCACACCGGGTACTGCCCAAGCCTTGGCAGCTCATCAAGCTTGAGCCAAGTCAAGGCCCACAGACAAGACCCACTTAGATGATCAATCCACTGGATGCCCAAGGACATGCCTCGTAGGAGTTTTCAGAACAGGACTTATCACAAAACACAGCAGCAGTGCTAGTGAAAGGTGGGCAGGGGGAGGCAACACACCTTTACACAACAGCCGAACAGCAGGGACGCTCTGCCAAGGAGCAAGCAAATCCACTTCATTTCCTCCTCCCTGTGGAAGGCTTACAGCTCACCAGGTTCCCCGATTGTGTTTCACCTGGGCACCTAATCAAACAAAGTGTTCATGAAGTAAGAGCTGACTGAGCAATATTTCAAACCCTGCAGCTCTGTGTACAATAGAAGTTGTTTTAAAATTACTTGCCAAATTAGCTCAAGCGAGCCAGAAGCACGAACTCCTAGCCAAAGCCCTCAGTGCAAGTCTGAAAGTTGAAATAAAACTTTTAGGGCTCTGGAAAGAACAGGAGATGAGGGAAATGGCATTCACATTTATTACAGAAATGTAATTCATAATCCCAGTGGTGGGAATGTTAATGCCTTATGATTAATGACAGAGATTTCTTTGTGAAAGCAAAAAGATCTCTGGAACTGAGGACACTACAAAGAGCAAATAAAACGCCCTGTAATCATGGCAATGTTTCAGAAAAACAGATAGGTATGTGCCCTACCTTAAGTACTGCTTACGTGCTTTGCTGCCTAGTGCTGTGCTTGAGTCAATGTGGTTGTTTTCCTGTACTAACGTTTGTCTTGCCTTTTTCTTAGTGGATGCATTCTGTTTCTGCTTCATTTAATTTTTAAGGAAAATAGCTTTCCAGAAATGGCTAAAAAAATTTCAAGTATTTCTTCACTAATGTTTCTTATCTGCCATTAATAATGCATACAAGAACTGCCTCTACAAATTATCACTGACTTCGGTATGTCTACCATCCCAAATAAACAGCATGTGTATTCCAACAAAATACCACTGAACTCCTCTCTTGACATCAAATATTTTCACCCCAAAATTAATTCACCTCTAATTAATTTCTTCTCCCCTTTTTCTTCACGTTTGCGTGTAGTATAGAAAAGCTGTGGCAAGCAGAACAAGATGCTGCCTATCTTATTCCGTGGGTATTCCATCATGGCATATGAACCACTATTTATAGTTCTATTATTTATATAATATTTATATATTTTATTTTTTAC
>VZUA01088672.1:22505-36286 GCA_013401035.1 Horornis vulcanius
ACTGTTCAGTAGCTCTATAGGAAACATGTGCAGATTGTTGAAAATGCCAGAGTGCCCCGAGGCACACTGGTGGTGCCTTTGTTTGTGTCACTGTAACCATTAAACAGCTTAGCCTGGAGAGCTAATGAAGATGAGGGTATTGTGAAGTTCATTGTGGGCATGATCCACAATGGTAGTGAAAGGGACAAATCCGGGAGCGGGAAGTAAAAATGCCAATTGCAATTTGGTTTTTATCTTTATTTTCAAAATCACAGAGCTTAAGTTGTAGAGGTGCTTTCCTCATATCCCACGGACCAGTAAATTCAGCAGCCTGGAGCCAGGAATGCTGTGGTTACTGAGTGCTTTGTGGCTGCCTTAGAGAGCAGGATTCTGCTGGCTTGTGTAGAGTATTGAAAGCAGAGGTATCAGACACATCCTCTGGAACACTGGGAGCCACGTGTGCTGCTTGGGGCAGCAGGCAACCATCAGAGCACTTTTAGTTAGTTCATTATCATTTTCCTGGCAGGTAGAAATCCAAAATGACTGACTTCATCCATGTTCCGAGGAGAAATGGAAAAAAACAGCAGTTCAGAAAGTGGATATAGCAGTATCGGTGTTGGTAGAGTGGATTTTTTTAGCTTTTTCCTTTATAGATATTCTCATAGCTGCCTCTCAGAAACATAACAGAGTGAAAAGTGTGTTGTCTGCACCAGGGTTTGCTGTATCCCTGTGTGTTCTCATAACTGGGAAACACTGTCAGAAAGTTACCTCCTGGGCCAAATCCAAAGGTGGCATCTGTGGTACTGCAAATTACACGTTGGCAGTTGTGTTTAAGGGACTCAAAATCGATGGGAGTTGAACAGAGACCTATTTTGACATAAACTTCTACCCTGTTATTAGCAGCTTTTTGCACGTCCTTCCTGCCAGGTTCCCACCACGTTTCAGACAGGTGGGGAGTCCTTCTGGCTTAAGCTGTCCCTGAAGCTGGTGATTTACCCAGCCATGCACCTCCCCTTTGGTGGCATCCCCAGGAACTGGTGTCAGTGCCGGTTCTTCACCATTCCCTCGGGGCTCCAGGGATGTTTGCTTTAGCAGGAAGCTCTCAGGGCAGGAGCAGCCACTTGTTAAACTGCAGTGCAGACCCTGCTGGTGGCACAGGGGGTGTGCACAGCGCTGTAGGGTCTGTTTGTAATCATTTGCTCTTGCTGGAGAAAAAAAAAATATATTACTGGATCCATTATGGTGAACAAAGAGTAGGAGACTTAAGCGTTTAGTTTCTGATGGATGACTGTGTGGATGTGATAAATGTTAGAATGGTTGCAGCAATAATGATTCCATGTTGTCCAAGAGGTTACATTAATTTAATTGGATTTGGAGTCGGATTTGACGTGCCTCTACACAGTCTTAAGCAGCCAACGTGCATTGGAGGTGTACAAAAGAGAGGGAGGGTGTCTGTTTTATTTTTTACTTCATAGACAATAAATTCTAGATCAAAGCAAAAACAAGCAATGATATGTGTAATTTTTTAACAGGAACTCTATAAATATTCAGTGCTGCTGTTTGGCAACATTAAGAAATCACTGAAAAATGCAGTCATTGCTAAATGTGTTCATTTGAGAGGTTTGCTGCTACAAATGTGAATCTTCAAAGGCCGTGAAACTTAACAATAGCTGTTTGGTATTAGACAGAGAGTTAATTGTAACATCTATCACACAGGCAAAGTAACTAAAACAAATCCGTATCCCTCCTTAGTTTTCAGCTTGTTGAGTGAATGCTGTCAGAAGGAATTTGCCTCAATGTGTGTGCTTGGTGATGTTATCAAAGTGTCTGTCAGGGAGAACATTTAATACTGTTCAGAGGCCTGAGCAAGCACGCTGGGATTGGCAGAGGCAGTGACAGAGGTGACCACGGTAGGTCCTGACAGTTTGAATACAGAATTACATAGTGCAGTGACAAAGTGTTCAGTTTATTTAAACTGGGGGACAGGACGTGCAGGAGACAAAGGGAGAAGCAAAGAAAAGGTTAAGTTACTGAAATTTTAATTGAGCTCTGAGTGACTGTTTTTAAATAATTGGTTGTGTCAAAATGTAATGATCACCGGCCTGGGAAGCTGCAGCCTTTCACCCTCAGGTCATTGGCTCAAATCTGGCTGTGCTGGTTGTAATGACTGATGTTCAATACCAGCTAATGTGAAATGAATTGCTGATCTCTGCCCAGCTTCTACTGGATGAGGATCTGCATCACCAACAGTGTGTGCTGGGAGCCCTGGCAAAGGCAGCATCCAGAGCTAATCTCCTTTTTCTGTGAGTTCCCTGCTGGGAACTGGTTCTTTGGTATGTGAGACCTTTCACTATTGCAACTGTGATTTTATTAATGCAGTGAATAGATGAGAACTTTGCTGCTTAGTGTTTCCTGCCTGTGACTTTTGTGTGTGTTTGGTGAAACCTTAGCAATCCTTCACAAATTCTAAGGAGCCCTTCACAGCACTCCAGGACTGCTGGCAACCAGGGCAGCAGGATTAATCACCAAGGATTGTTCTCTGGGGTCTGGACGCAACCATTTCACCCCATATTTTAGAATGTTCTTAAGTTTTTATCTTCCAGGGACAAGGAAGTAAAAATAATAGCCATTGCACGGACAACATTAACCCACACTATCATTCCCCAGCTGTGTCATGAGCCATTTTTTCTGCTGCTGGAGTGTGAGATCCATTGCTGGAAGCTTCCTGGAACACACTCAATGTTTTTGAGTATACCTGTCTCTGCGTAGGTCTGTTCCAGAGCTGCTCTTCCCAAAAAACATGCCATACTGCAGGCACTGGGATCTTGGAACAGGGACTTTCTATGGGCACTCAGTAGATCAAAGCCATCCAGCAGTTGCTGTTTTACCTTCTGAAGTGTAAGTTCCTTGGAACAGCTGCCAGATGAAAAGTTTATTTGTGTGTCCCAGAATAAGTTGTAGAAAGTTCCTCTAGGCTGCCTGAGTATTTTCTATGAATACAAGTCAGCCTTTTAATAGTTCTAAAATAACTTGATTTTGTTGGCATCTTTGAAAAGTTCCCAATCTTCTGGACAAGCAACACAGATGAGAAAAACTCATAAACTTTAGAGCTGCTGTTGATTGTTTCCAAAGAAACCAGCACAGCTTTAGCAGCATAAAGCCAATCTAGGTTTGTATACCCAGGGAGAAAGAAATACCCTTCCTGGCATAGTTTTGCCATTGATTTTAAAAGTGGAAAAGGTTTCTCCACTGACTCAGCAGGCCTGGAGAGGAATCAGTATCAGTTTCATGGGTTCACAAAATCTTTTTTCTGGTTACCTGGGTTATTTGGTGGTGAGTCACTTTATACTCTTCAGTGAGAGCTGAGGAGGGTGTAAGAATGCACGCTCTCCAATTTCCTATTCCACTGTGTTACCCAAACAGCTGGATCTTCCCTCAGACTCTCGTGGGAAGGACGAAGGTTATGAACCAAGCTGTTCACGGGGTTGTGGGCCCTCTCCAGACACATTCCAGCTGAGAGTGCTGGCATTTGAATGAGAGAAGGTCTTGACATCTTAATTCTGGACTAGCAGGTATCACTCCCCATGCAAATATAATTTCTTAGAACGTGAGCAAGTAACATATGTCCAGCCCCCGCACTGCAGAAGCCCCAGGGAATGGGCANGAAATAACATATAAAATCTGATTTCAAGACCTCACAGCAATGAGTAATTTCATTGCAGACTCTTGTACCTTCTGTGAGATCTCATCCTGTAAGGGGCAGGGTGTGTGTCTTGGATGCCTACTTCAACTTCAGAAAGAAAGAATACAACTCAGATGCTCCTCTTTCAGCCAGGACTACTGGCTTGGGCAGTACCCACCATGTTGTGAAACATGGAATGAGAAGTTGCTTTTGGGATAAAAGTTTGGAATTAGTAAGGCAGCCAGTTTCTAAAGACAGAAAATGCCTGCAGATTTAAGCATTTAGTGGATTATTAAAAGTGTGTGATTCTAACTCTCTTTGGCTCATTTTGGGGACAACAGCCTTGAGATACTCAGAGGCCATGGAGATCACTGGAGAAGATGTTTTATCTCCTTTACACATCAGGAAGATATCTTCTACCTCAAGTTGGCATAGCTGTGTTGGTGAGAAAGAAATGGCCCCATTTCCAAGAATACAAGCAGCACCACATTTTATCTTTTTCTCACATAATAATTTTATCCTGTGTAGCCTGGTCTAGGAGTGGTGGCTGTCTAAGCAACAATTCAAAAATTTTGAAGAGTTCTATATTTTAATTTATGTTTTTGCTAGTAAGAATGGCATGATTGATCAGGACTATTGTGTGTGAAGAATCTTGCCACTTCCAGCACAACCTCCCCAGTGAAAATGCCTGTGTGGGTTAAGCTGACCATTAGGATTCAGCTACCAACTGCTTGGCCTTTCCCCAGCCAGGATGAGAAAGGAAATCCTAGCGAGTCCCAGCAAGAGCCATGGATTTATTTCTGTTGCCTTTGCCGTGGGATGCAGCATGTTTCTATATGGTGTGTGTAAGGGGGAGTTCCCTGAAGAGGGATAACACCAGCATGCACAAAGTGACAACCTCTTGGTACCCTTGTAAAATTCCACCCCGTTAAAGGGAACTGGAGAGGAGATATATGGCTATTAAAGTAAAACATAACTGCCTGTCAGGGAAAAGCAGTGACAACATGCACCGAAAGCTCCGCCATCTAATGCCTGTCAGCAGGAGTGGGTAGTGTTTAACATTGTTCATATTCCTCAACAAATGCGCTGGAATTGGCAGAGACAGGGATGGAGTTGACACGGGCAGGTTCTGTCAGCTCAAATCCGGAGGTGAAGTGTGTGTATCCCAAGCCCGGTGCTGACAGCTGCATCCACACACAGGCATGTTTGGGAATCGGGAACCGCAGGAGGGCACGGGAGGGACCAGTCAGAGCTGCACCTTCTCCCAAAGAGGCAAGGTCCTGAGTAGGAAAAGGAAGGGGGCAGGGAGAGAGAAGGAACAACAAGAAACAATGCCTATTATGTTTCATGTCAATGTTGCTGTCATTAGGTAGTCGGAAAGATTTCAAACAGATAAACTCCCCTTTGGTATGGCAGACTGCCTTGGCAGCCAATTTTAGGCCTTGATTTGATTGATAAACTCTTTGTGACAAGGAAGGATAAAAGAGGCCCCTAGTTTGGTACATATAAATAGGAAATTAGCTGGCAAAGTTGTCAAAGATAATTAACTCTCTGATTCTGTGTGTCTATTCAGGTTGACATACTGAAATTATTTAGAAATGCACATGTCAACGCTCTGACAGAATTTGGTGCTGATCAGATAAACAGTTTTTGAGATGCCTGATTGTAAAATGATGTAAGAGCTTAGCTGGTGGTTTTATCATTATGCATTCTCTTAGCAGCAGCAGGTATCAAACGGCAACACCATCCTTTAATGTGTGAGATTCAGAGATCCAGAGACAAAGTTAAGCGCTACTTCACAGTGCTCAGCTCACTTGTTTTGTTCCTTGCCCCTAGGTTAAACAAAATACTAATAATGTGCTAAATTCCTGGGTGTTCATCTGCTTCCAATCTACAATGGGAAGTAACAAAGATAAGGGTCTATGAGATAAGAGGTCTGAAAGCCCGGGCATTCTGTTACTCCTTTAGAGGAGATAAACTACTCACTGCTATAATCCCAAACTCAAAGATTGACAAGGTTAGGAAAGTGCAACAGGAAAAAGTCGGCGACTGAGTGTCTTTATAGTGGCTCCTATTAAAGCAATGACAGAGGACAACAAATATATTTAGCATTGCACAGTCAGCGTCTCAGCCGCTGTCCCTTGTTTACAGATGTCTGCAGTGGCTGGTGTAGCACTGTGTGTGGAATGTACCTTCTGAATGGGATTTGATTTCCAAGTCCCATCAATGTCCTTGGAAAAGTTCAGCTTTGATGTGTGTATGTATTGTACAGCAGATGTGAAGGCACCGTAGTCCTCCAGAGCAACTTGACTTTGCTATCTTCTTGGAGGATTTTCTCCATCTGAAAGTGTTTTTCAGCCTCCAAAACCAGCTGCTCCTTGGAAGTGGGAAGGTATAGGCACCAACATCTCTCTTGACCATGGTATTAATAGAACACAACTGGCCTTAGCTTTCCTTAAACCACCTGGAGCTTTGTGTGGCTGTACAGACTGGCACAGAAAGAACCTGTGCCCCAGTTCTGTGTGAGTGCTGTGGCAGCATCGAGTCAACTCACCCATCTACTCTCAGCTGGCTGGAATTTTTAAGCCTCTGGGGTCTAAACTCACACTGGACACTGTCTATGAAGCCTTGCAGCTTTCTGTCATGTCTTGTAAGCTGGCAGTCAGTCCATCTTTTCACCCCAGCTTTTCACCAACCCCTAGACAGGCAGCTTTGCTTGCGTGCTCACCTTTCCAGAGTCATGTCCAATGGGGGTTAACTACAGAAGGGAATGAATGAATATAGAATAGATTGGCCATTGCATTTATTTAAGGAGAGAAAGGAGACAATGCTACAAGCCACAAGACCACTAACTGAGTTTCTGCCTGGTGTGTCAGCAGTGCAAATAGCTGCCTGTAAGCTGCTTGAGCTGCTGCTGCTCTCTGAAGTACTGGCTGATGTTTGTCTCCTGCCCTTTTTGTGCCTTCCCACCATGGCTTCCAAGGCAATGTGAGCATGTGAAATGTCTCTGGCACTCAGGGGCCAAAATCTGGCATGTTCGAGTCATGACTCCTGTGCCTCTCCACCAAATCTGCCTTATTGTACTCAAGTCCTGGCTTTGATCATGCTGCTGCTGGGGAACTCCAGGATCTTGTAAAGACCTACCCTAAAAACATACCAGGTACTTAACCTCTCACAGGATTCACAAAGGGTAGGAACAGGTTCTCTGCAAGTCAGTACTGACGAATGTGCTACTGTCCTCAGTGTCAAAATGATAATGGCACATGCATTATTCTTCCTGAGAGCCCTACAGTTCCTTTTTATCATATTTTGCACTCATTTGTACAATGAACAATGTCTTGCCTCCCATCACTTACATACCAAGAAGCTTTTTGTCTGTTTATAAATAGGGTCTCACTTGACATAAAATTCATGATATTATTTCCTCATCCATAAGCATTTCTGTAGTGCTCATTACATTCTGCAACTATCTTGTGCAAGTAGGCACCCCAGGGGCCAGATATTTGGCTTTAGGAATAAGATCATATTTTTCTCTTTTTTTTGCTATTCACCTTAACATAAGATTTTTAGAATTGTGGAGATCTGTGGTGGTTAATAAGGGAATGGATGCAGGTACCTATTCAAAATGCAGGGACAGGCAAGCACTTCTTAAAGATACCCTAAATACAGATGCCTTTGCTTTATTATGTTCACCATGTCTAATTCAGCCCTCCCAGCACATGGCAGTGGGGGGCTGTTCATCAAGAAACTGATATTCTCATGTATAATGCAGCATTATCTAGCCTTCCATATAGATCACTGGTTTAGGATGAAGTATCTGCGTGCCCCTGTGTTGTGTGGTATCTACCTTACAATAGGTTTGTAACTTATCTCAATTGAAACCAAAGGAATAAACTGGAAGGAAATGCACTTTTCTCTTGAGTGGTTCTTGTTAGAGCTTAGTTGAAATGTAGCATCTTACAGAGACTTCGTTTATACACAATTTGATGATGAAGGCTTTGCTGCAGGCAACCTGGAAACATGAAATAGAGCTTTAATCATAACACTTCCACTTTTCTCCATTGGGAGCTGTAGGTGTGCAGTGCCTCAGAATAGAAACCTGCTTTTATATTTTGATGCCCAGTGTGGATTTATGTGCTTGAGCTTAGGTATGCAGATTTGGAAACAATGTCCCTCTAGAACAGAGCTACCCAAAAGATGGAGGTGTCACAGAAGGACACGGGGCTGTGGGTGGGTGACAAGCTCTGTGCCTTCACAGCAAAGCCAGCAGCACCCTGGGCTGCATGAGGAGGAGTGTGGCCATCAGGCTGAGAAGGGATTCTTACCCTCTGCTGACTGCTGGTGGGACACATCCAGGAACTGTGTCCAGACTTGGGCCCTCAGTACAGGAGGGGGTTGGTGGTACTGCAGCCAGTCCAGGGAAGGGCTGCAGAGATGATTAAGAGGCAGAAGAATCTGACACATGGGGAGAGGCAAAGAGAGCTGAGGCTGTCCAAATTGCAGAAAAGAAAGCTGAAGGGATATTTTGCCAGCTTGTATCAATATCAGATGATGGAGATTAAAGGGGGCAGAGCCACTCTTCTCAGTGCTGCACAAGTTGAAACACAGGAAATGCAGTTTAAATATGAGGTGGTTTTTCCAACATGAGGGTGGTGAAAAACTGTAAGGAGTTACCCCAGGGTGTGCATGGAGCCTCCATCATTGGAGGGTCTCAGAATACCACTGGACACACTCCTGAGCAACCTGCTGTAACTGAGCCTGCTTGAACAGAGGGGCTGGACTGCACTATCTCCAAAGGTCCCTTCCATCCCCAGCTCATAGTATGGAATTGTCTTTCCACAAAACCTGGCCTTTCCTCTAAGGAGAAGAGCATAGGTGGTTATGTCCCGGAGCGGGAGTAACTTCCTCATAACTTGTTGGCAGATGCTTGACACATCTGTTTGCTTTAGACTTCCACTGAAAAGACATTTCTGTTCCTGCATCACATGTGTCAAATTCAGCTTCTGGGGAAATGTACAGATGTTCGCACACAGAGAAGAAAATAACATGCCACGGGAGTATGTCATGGTTGTTGATATATCTTACACTGTATTAATGAGGAAAATATGTTTCCTTTAATTAAAACATTTCGCCTGGGCTTCAGATATGTTGCGATTTTAACAGGCTTTTACTTGTGGTGTGGTTAATAAACACGTTGGGTGTGTGTGAGCACAGTGATGCTCACATGCTGCTCTTTCCATCCTGCTCTAAGGATGGGCCCAGTGCTGATGGCGAGGTTGTTGTGGGGATTTTTTTAGGAAACTGCATGCCAATACTTCTGTTGCCTTTCATCTGCTACATCTTTGTGTGATTTTGCTCAGGAAAATAGTTAGAGTACCTATGGAGCAGTCTGAGACTCCTTAGGAGTTAAAAGTGGCAGATGTCTGAAGGACAGGGAAAGTGCTACGTGTGCCACGAGGGTTGGGGAAGCTTCGGGTATTTGGTGAAATAAATAGGGTGAGAAAGGGCTCTCTCACTCATCTTCAATTCATCGCTCTTGTGGAGCTTAAAAAGCAGTAGCTATTCTGTTTTATTTCCATATGTTGGCCATATGATCGTGCCGTCTGTGCATATTCTTTTTCCATTTCCCTGCACTTGATTTCTAGACAGAATTATGTGTATTTTGAAGGTGCAGTAAATTTTGCTGTTAGTGGGTTTGGGAGCTTGAATCTCCTCTAACAAAGTATATAATTTTTTTTTTTTTTTGCCTATTTCCAGACCTGATTTCCTCTCTCATACTGACAAGTTTTCTTTTCCCGTCAAACAGGACAAAATGTGTGGCCTTGAGTGCTATGAGCAGGCAGTCTGTGATTGTTCTGCCTCTGCAGTCACATTGTCATTTGGGGATATTTCAGCCTCCTGATCTGCATATGGGGCCAAAAGAGTTCCAGCTGTGAATAATTCAGTCTCCTGCCAGTATTATTGAGGAGCCTGCTACCTAGAAAACTCAGGGTGCCCTTGTGATATCTGACTTTCATCTGTGCCAGATGCCTTATACAAATGTAGGGAAGCTGATGTCCTGTAGGTAAATCCTGATCTCCCAAAAAGACAAATATTTAGGCTTTTCAGGTGACACACTTTAGTAACTGTTGGCATATATATTTCCCTAAAAATCTGGACTTTTGTTACACAGAGGGAACAAAAAAATCTCAGCGTTCAGGACCCACATCTGCTCCACAGCTGCAACAAACATCAACTTTATCACCAGCTTTCGTGATACAGGGTAAACTATGGCAAATACTGTCTTCCTAAGCAATTAATAAAAGGTCTTGAGAATATCTCAGCAGGAATGTAGGAATGGAAAAAGGGAGCAACTATGGAATTTTTTTTACAGAAGAAGGACAAAATGAGCCTTAGTAGCAAAAATAAGAATAGAAAATAGATTTTCCAAAGTTCTTTTCAGAAAACGGCATTGCAAAATCAGTGGATAAAAGGCAATTTGCTGGTTTTACTGATGATTTTTGTAATGCATTTGATGTGGTTTCTCATGACATTCTTGCTTGCAAAACAAGTTTACACATGGGTTAGGGTATAAACATTGTGTTGCAAGGACTGCAAGCTGGTTAAAGGATAATTATTAACAGCAACATGTGGTGTTTTGGGGAGGTGTTTAGCAGAGGTTGGCATCAAGATGGGATTATGTTGATTCTTAGCTACTTGTAATGACCCAAAAGCAGGCTGTGCTGACAGTATCTTTAGATGTCAGTCACTTGGGAGATGGAGAGGTCTGTGGAGCTGGCCAGGTGTGTTCAAACAGAGCTGCAGAGGACAGGCATAGGACAGGAGACAGTCCACTGCTGTGCAATATGGAAAATGAGAAGCCAATACATGAAGAAAACCTCATTGTGAGGGAGAAATTGAGAAGAATGTTCTGCTGACCCGAGGTGACAAATGACAGAATATGAAATAAAAATTTGTGGTGCAATGATACGGCAACGAGAATGTCCCAAATAGGACGGGCAGGAGTCAGGAATTTTTGGTCAGAATGATAATCTCTCTCAAGACTGGGAGCCTCAGATGAGTTCTGAGTGAGAATTCAGAGAAAATCTCCAAGTTTATGTGTCCATGTGTGGATGTGTTTATGTGCACCCAAGTGACAGTGGCTCAGTTTCTGAGAACTGCTGAAACTGAGGGTGCGAGGATACGACTGTGAGTAGGAATGTGAGAGGCATAAACACCATGGTGTTAGAAAAAAACAATACAGGATTTTATTGAGGGATTTCTAAGAATAACACTGATGAAACTATCAACTGGAACATTGAAGCAGGATATTAATGAAAACATCCTGAATGAATGAGGTCATTTAGGCTGGAACATTCTCCTTTGGGTCTTTTAAACTCAGTTTGGGGACCACACTCAGCGAATGCTGTGGGGATGCAGTTCTGCCTTGGTCCTGGAGGGTAGGTGAGTTGAGCTGGTTTTTAGGTCACAGGAGCTTCTCAAATCTGCAAGATACTGTGTTTGCTGGCTTTTATTATTGGAATTTTTCCACACTCAAACCTCACATCAACCACAAGTGGAAAGTCTGAATTGTCTTCACTGTTTGGCCTGAGCAGGTCACCTGAGGCCTGGCTGGGTTTTGTGCTTATTTGAACATCTGCACCTTCAGAGGTTTGTGCCATGGATGAGTGGTACCAAGTGTTCAGGGCAGTGTGGCCCCTCTGCACGTGGCTCTGCATGCTCAGGGGCCTTCACCATGGCTGCTGTGCAGAAGCCTCAGTCTGTGCAGACAAGGCTGAGGGGGTGTGGACAGACAGATTAATGTGAATTTGTGCGGTTCGTTGGTTGTGCAGAGCTTGAACAATCAAATCCCTTCAGTTCACTCCACTAACTGGATTGCTTATGACAAAATCACAGCTTTTTCTCCAACCCTTTTTAATCTCCATTTTGAAAAAAATTGGAAATGACATGGTAAAGTAAGACCAATTAACATTAACAATTGCAGTTTATTTGCCTCCGCTGTTTTACAGCATGCAGTCTGGTAGAGCAACGTGCATTGCTATTTTGGAGACATCAAAATAAATAAGTAAATAAATACATAACCCTGTGGGCTTACAGATTGAGTCAAAGAGCAGGAGATTATTCCTGGCACTCAGAAAAAAAACTGTTGCCTTTGAAAACACCAGACATTGACAGTTTTGCATCAGGACAAAATTAGGATGAGGTGGAATCTCTCCATTCGCATTGTGCCAATTCAGCAGATGTTTCAGGCAATTCTGGAAGGTAAAAAGAAATGAATAGAGACTAGAAACCAAAACCAATCCCAGATCCCTTGAGACAAAGGTTACTGTTCCTCCCCCGACCAACTGTCCTTCACATGTAGTGAGATAGGGTTATCCAAGCAGTTATATCTGTATTTTAGTGCTGCGTAGCACTTTTATAAAGAAGAGATGCCAAAGCTTATAACAAAGAGGGTATGTGTCATTATCTCAATTTTACAGGTAAGGAAACAGAAGCACACAAAGGTGCTAAGACTTGCTGGCAAAGCATTCAGTAAACCACAGCAGAGCCAAGCACCTGACAGATGATCCTGTGTGTTTGCCTTTGGGCCGTGTCATCTGTCATCTTAATGGTACAAACATTTTGGATTTAGTCACACTGGAAAAGCAGAGGACTTAGAAAGAAGAAAAAAAAAAACAAAAAAACCAACCAAAATCAACCACTCCAGAATATTGCCAACGAAAATCAAAATATCCAGTTTAAAAACTTCTAAGAAATAAATGTCATGTTATTGTTCTCTGTGAGGGAAATGCTCTCAATTAGAGCTTTATAAATGTGATGCTATGCCCACCCTCGTTCCACAAATTAAAAGCAGCTACACTTGAGAGAAGCTCCTAAGAAGAGTTACTCCGTAAAAATACCAGTAATTATTCTAACATCTCATATTCTTTTACCAAAACAAAATAACATAAGCTTGGAGACTGACTGACTTCTATCATAAACATTAACATGCTGTGCTTGGACCTCTGGAGATCTGTCAAAAACCAAAATGTTTTGTCTCCACGTAGGTTTCTGCTAATGGATTTTCCATGCATCCCTTGTTTCAGTTTCTCTTACCATGTGTGGGACTCAGAAACTCATTGCTGCTCTGGGCAGTATCAGTTCCTGCTACTACCTTAAAAACATCAAGGGGTTGATTGCAAGTTACATTTTTTATTATGCTCTGTGTATTTTTAGAGGAGAAAGGAGCACTGTTTTCAACCAATTTAACTTAGTGTTGTGGGTGAAAAAGATATCAGCCAGGGGAAAGAGCAAGTTTATCCTTCAATCTCTTACAATGTGTTTTAAGTATGCTCCTAGTAGTGAATTTCGTATTCTATTTTAATTGTATTTAACACTTTGATCCCCAAGCCTTGAAGAGTAATCCACTGCACAGGTTTCTATGCAGTCAGTGAGGGGCAGGTAAAAGCAAAACAAAGGAAAAAAGGCAATCACTGCCCAGGGAGCTTTGACTCTTATTAAAAGCATTTCTTTGCAGGTCAGCTCGCAGGCAGAAAAATCTGAAGATGGAATAATTCTTAAAAGAAGGAGAGATCCTATTGCTCCACCCTTGCCTCCTTTCCAGCCTTACTAATTGTATTGAAATTGCCTCTGATTTTCACTGAGGCTGTTCTTTGCCGGCTTCAGCACACTGTGTGTTATGTTAAAGTTTCAAACATCTTTAAGAACATGTTTTAAAAGATCTCTTTATTATTTGTTCTATTTGTATTTAATGCTTGCTTACCTCTAACAAATAAAAAACATGGACCAGCAATGTAATGAATAATGATATTGAGATTTTTAAAAAAATATTGGCTCTTTTCATATAATATCATTCCCCTAACATTTTCCAGATTTTCTTTACAGCCATATGGACTAGAAATTCAAACTTAAGTAAAAGACAGCACAAAAATCACCTAAGTTTGAGTTCTTGGGCAGTCTCTTGATTTAAGCAATACCTTAGAAAAATCAGATGTTGCAAGGTTCCATAAAAGAGGTGGCAACGGGGTGGGGACAGTGGCTCACCTGGTCTCAGTGTTGCTGCTCTCCTGAAGTGGGTAGGGCTAGGACTGTGCACCAGCTGACATGTCTGTCATGGTAT
>VZUA01088676.1:32955-43026 GCA_013401035.1 Horornis vulcanius
AGACAGATTTTAAAAGTTGTGCGACTATAAAGTTATTTACACTTGCACTGTCATAGAAATAGACAAGACACCCTTTTTCTTCTGTTCACTGCTAACAACTCTCATTCCAAACAATGAAATCAAGCAACTAGAAGAGTTAGCCAATAATAAATTTATGATTTTGATCTTGAAGAAAAATAGCATACTCATGGTATGAATTTGAAATAAACACCCTCATAAGTGGCATGATTTTGAATCACTGCACACCAACCAGAGAAGGCATCACACTCTAATGTATGACCTAGTAGATGTCAAGGACCAAAACAGATAAGCTTCAGTTCCTCATTTAAAACCATACTTTAGAAATCAACTTTGGAAATTAGGAAAAAGCTGGACAAAAACAGCAAAGAAAAACAAAGCAAGGAATGTGATTACTAGAGCCATGTTTCTTCTGGTTTGTTTGAATCATATGGTGTTTATCAAATAATTTAACCTCCTAATTCAATGTAAAGCAGCAAAACTGAACTACAGTTTACTGAATTTTTTTAAACTGAATTTGAGAAAACAAAATAATAAAAGGAAAACACAAGCGCCAGCCTCAATTCTGCCATTCATCCATTGCCACTGAAGAACAACTAAAGTTTCATACATCCTCCTGAAGTATAAACCAAAGATGTACTGTAGAAATTCCAAGGTAACTACATAGTCCTAACAGGTTTTGGTAACACAAAGTGACACATTTCTGTACATATTCATAAGGGTTGGGGGTTATTATTGGGCTGTAATTGCAGTTGTTCTAACACCTAATAAGCCATGGCTGGAAAAACAAAGGCAGGTTAATTTGTGATTTCCTCTACTCATTCAGAGGCAAATTAAGTGTCAAACAGCTAATACAGAACATATTTCATTTTATGAGATTTTAATTTAATTCTGCACCATATTGTTGATGCCTTAATGTAGGGTGGTTTATCTAAGAGGAAGAGCAATTTATAAACCTCTTTCAATTGAAATCTTTAATGATAGGATACGATNATAAACATAAACCCTTAATTTAAGGGTTTATAACTCAAATTATAAAATTTGGCTCCAGGCTGAAATTTGGGATGCAACAGTTCTGACCATCAGCAATTAAATTATAAGAATCACACATATAAATGCATATACCTTTTTAGAGCTGCAAGTATGTAAGAGCCCTGTAACATTTTTAAAATTCCTGCTTTCTTTTTTCTTTTCCACTTGGCCAGTGTTTAAAATTATGTGCAGACATTGTAGGTACCATGCAGACAAGGCTCTCCTCACATTTTTTCTGCACTTGTATTACACCTAAACTAATTCCACTAATGCTTGACAGGTTCTGTAACATATTTCAAGGAGCTTGGATAACTAAAATCATGCTTTTTTTTAGATTTTATTTTTAATTTATATTTCATACACACATATGAGACTACAACAAAGCTGAGGAGAAAAGCACTCATACAATGAAGTCATTGTTGAAGCGGTAGGTAAACATTTGCTCCCTGACTGGTTTCTTGCCATTTTCTCTCAGAATTCTCAAATACCTTCTCAATCCAGTTCTTTCATCTTCATTTTTTTTTTTTTTAATGGGTGCTACAATAGTAGTTCAAGTAATGGCTCCAAATGATCCCAGATGATCCTAAGTGCTACCCACACCAGGCTCCATAAAACTTGCAAGAAAACCACTGGGTGCCTACCTCAAATGTATGTATATTAATATATTTCCCTAAAAACCACAAAAGCGTGACAAACCCTAACATCTACAAAGATGTTGAAGTCCAAATGATTTTTTTAAGTTGCTTAATTGCCTGTTTATATTTACTTACACCAACCCTAACAGCTCCAAGGGTTCACCACAGGCTCATCATTCCAATGGTGACACAAACCAAATGAGCAAAAGAATCAACAGAAGTCAATGGGGAAAAGTGGGGAAAAAGCTTGGATTGATATCAGAGTATATTTTTAAAGCAGCTGACTGCTGTCATCGTGTCTGGCTAAGATCTCCCTGCCTCTGCAGTGCCCAGCTGACTCACCACTTGATCAGGGCGCAGTGGTGCACAGCACAGAGCAGGGCCCCTTTCCACAGAAGGGGTGATTTTGGGGTCAGAGGGGACTACCTCCTGAATGCCAAACAAAGTATGAAAAAGGTATTTCAAACATTTTTTGGGGCTCTCACAGAAATCTTGGCACTGAGAGCAGGATAGACTGCTAGTCCTGGTTTCCCACTGTCACCCAAAGCAGGTGACCGTGGTCTACCCACCCAAAAGCCCTGCTGAGGGCTTGGGGTGCCATGTCTCGGACTGCGTTCATGGGACTGAGGTTCCAGGGTGAGCTCAGCTTAGCAAATGCAGTCAGGAAGGGTCCCATACGGCAGAGTTCCAGAAACCTCTTCCAAGCTGATAGGCAGTGCTCCTGTCTTGGATGATGGTCCTCAGCTGATGCAGGTTAGAACTCCCTACCAAATCTGCCCAATACAAAGAGAAAGGCAAATTCCCCACTAGCTTCAGAATGAGTGGGATCATCTTCCTCAGCTCCCAAAAACATCCATCCATGTAGAATATTGACTGCACTACAAAATCTAGGATGACCCTGTAATGACTGACTGAGCCTGCCACCTTCAGCTTACAACAGTATTTAGCAGCAAATTCAAGCATGTATTTGAGTGTACTTTATTATGTGGTAGATTGTGGTGTAAGCGGTGATGCATCTGAGGAACCCTGAGGAATAAATCACAAATTTCAGTGCTCTCTCTATAAATACCCACTTTTCCTCTAATGCCCAAGAAGACTGCAACGCAGATTTATTACTTACCTCCAGGCAAATTTGCTCTGAAATTACAATTCAGTAATAGAAGACTGACCCAAAAAAACCTGTTAGTAAAATATTGCGTGTGTACTTGGGCATGTAGTTAGGATTGTTAATATCAATTAATTCTGCTCACAGAGGAGGACTTGTTTTAAAACAACTTCATTTTTCTTCTGCATATATGTAATTACACAGCTGTAACTAATAGCCATAGAAAAGCAATCTGCCATCTAAACAACTAACATTATTCTTCAAAGTATTACTTGTGCTTTTCTTCTTGTATTTTCTCAGTGTGAGAGGTGATTAGTAGATATGATTAAATGTATACATCAAGCCTTTTAGTGAAGTACCAAGCCCAGCTTTTCGGCTGCATTTTAAATGGTATTTAGCAGTTTTCTGGACACATCTACTGGTTTATTCTGCAATGCTGATACCCATCTCCCCATATGGAATAAGATAAAATTTATTTCTACAGGATTTCACCACTACCATCCTTTTCTAGTGCATGTTATCACTGGTATTCATTTATTTTATCTTTGTGTAAACCATGTGCTCTATCACATTTGCCATTTTGTTTGGGTGACATTCCCATCAATCAACTGTTTGCCTATATGTGCACACAACAGGGACTAAGAAAATTTACCAAAAATTTCACTATGCTTTGTAGCAGTCACTAGGGAAAAAAACCCAACCTTTTGGTTGTTTTGTAAACAAACCTTTGGCATGAAAGGAAATTTTAGCTATGAAGAATACCAAGCTTAATACAAATTAAATACATGCTTATCTGGCTGTATTTCACAGGGCTCAGCACTTTTTAATGTAGCCTTAATAGAATGACATAATACAGAATAAATGTCAGTGAAACACATAGGTAACTTTTGCCAGCTACCTATTATAACAGGAATTCCTCAAGCACCAGCATGGTTTCTGCCTTATGAACAGATAATCTCAATGCCTTCCAAAAGTAAATCTCACATTCTGGCAGGATTGGGAAAGTGCTCCAGGCACATGGTTTCAAGCATTGCAAAGGTTCATGTATTTGTCCATTCTTTCAGGGAGCAAGGGGGAACACTGAATACTCACACATGCAGAGGAGGAATGGGAGATGGTTCATAATGGTAGCGCCCCTCATGATGTCTCGCATCAATTGGTACAGGAGGGTGGAATGCTGGAAAAAGGTGAGGAGGATCTGAAAAAACAAGCGAGGTTCCCAGATCTGAGTATCTCTAATGATTCTTTAAAAACAACATTCATAAAGACAGAACAGATACTGAAAAGCATGTTTTAAGAGTGCTACAACTTAGAGGTCACAATCTCCCTCCCTGCTGCTGTCAGTCAGGTCTGTCTGAGAGGACAATTTGGCCCACAGTGTTTGCATGAATATGTATTTACTAATTTTAATATTCTCTTTTTATAGCTTAAATGGAAAGGGGCATTAAAAAAGTCTTTAATAAATAATTATGTGCCCATACGCAAAGCATCAGATCAAAAGGACCATCATGGCTTTCATAAGCATTCCTGATTAATTTATTTTGAATTAAAACAAGAAAAAAAATCAACCCAGGATGGAAAGCCTACACAGAGAATACAATGCAATAAAAAAGTATATCCTCAGAGATGTATGCACAGTCCTACAACAGAATGCCAAACTGAAGCGACATGCTGAGATATATAGGTAAAACTGGAGTAAATCAGATGATGTTCGAAGGCAAATGTGACAGACAAAGGCCATATAGGAGATGTTTAAGCGCACCACAACAATGGCTGAACCTGGAGTAATGTGTGTGAGGACAGAGGGACTCATTTCATGCCCCGCTCTTAAAAAGGAAGGGTGCTTTCTTTGTCCCCGAGACTGGAGACCCAGGGACCCATGGCTGCAGTAAGCTTCCCTGCTCTATCTCCTCCATGGCTTTCACAGGATGGGGAATTTTCTAGCTGTCAGAACTCCTGTTCCCTGCTGTTTCCAGAGAGCCTCACAGACAGGCTGACAAAAGGGGGAATGCGCCCCTGACACCCCATGGGCTCTGGCCTGAGGAGGCAGGAACCCGCCTGCCCTCTCCATGGCTTCTGCAGCTGGATTGCCTCCCAGCTTCGAGGGCCACAGTTCACGCAGACCACAGTTCTCCTCAGCAGCATACTGCTGCGATCTGTGTGCCTCAAAATGTCACATACTGCTCACCACTGCCTCCCAAACACTCACAATTCCAACAAGCACCCTCCAGCAGCATGAAACAAATGGATCCTGCACAATCATTACCCAGCTGCCACTTTGGGTGATATCATGTGTTTATCTGTCACCAAAGGCTGAGAAGTACAGATATTAGATCATGTCATGGATTTACTAAAATGCTTCTAGAAAAAAAGAAAGCTTCAATGGTGTACTGGCAATAAAATTAATTCTACTCCAGTTTTGCCCATCAACTCTTGAAGGTATCTTTCTTATTCAGCAAAATATAAACCTCCTCTTAGACTCTATTATTTGTGAAAGCAGTTCCCTGGTCCCAACTAAAGATGGTTAAAAGAAATAGAATGATTTTTCCTCCTCATATTTTAAAAAGTTGGGTTGCTTTATTTGAAGTGAGCAAAGAATGAGAGGAACAAACCTCATTGCCCTGAGGGAATACACACAGGGGATGAAGGGGAAATAATTTCTAAGGAAATATTCCCAGTATTTCAAGAAAGCCTGGAAACATCTGACACAGACTGTCCAGTTACACAGCTTGACTTTGTGAAAGGCATGAGCATGTGATTAGCCACAGTACATTTCAGCCATTTATTAACTTAGGCACCATAAATGAAAAATAATTGTGGCTTATGATGTAAGTTCGGACCTCAAACTCATGGTATTTTTAATTCTGGTTCACCAACTGGACCTTGACATGCAATCTCTTATGAGCTTCACTGCCCATGCCAAGCACTCATGGTCTTCAGTGGAGGTACAAAGATGGGTCACAGATGATTGGGAACACACTGTCATTGTCTGAGTGGAGGATGCTTGCTGCCACCTCCTGAAACACATTCCCCGGCAGACACCAAGGCAAAGGGGAAAAGGGACATGGGAAGCGTGTTTTAGCACATCTCCCTGCCTGCCCTCTTCCCTGCTAAACTGGTATTTGACTACAGCAGCATAAGCCAAAGGGAGGAGGTTTCAAAGCAGATGTCTAGCATCTCACAATACAAAGTCTGCCACCATTTTTTCAGCAAAAAAAGAAGTCACTCACACCCTCATAAATGCACAGGCAGATCCTTCTCTGCCCTATGCATCTTCTTCAAAGAGTGAGTCTGGGGAGCACAGGTAAGACCACAGAGATTTTATTACCCATATTCATGTCAGACAGGATGTGGTTCACCTGGCCAAAACATGAAATCCCTCTCAGGATGCCAAGCCTCCTCACTGTCCCACCCTTGCACCGCCTGAGCACCTATCCATTAAAAGCAAACCCAGTAATTATGTAGTGAAACACCATTTGACCCTCCTCAATGTCTAATTTACTTTCTGCTGAGAAATGGAAACTTAGTATCAAACAATGCAAAAAAAGGTATTTTTCTCTGTGGGGCATATGCAGTGCAGATCATCAACAAGTTTTATTTATGCATGGGCTATAAATCTCCAAGAACATCTTTTTGAGTCCTCTCACATTAAGCTCCTTTGTATATCTTGGTTGCATCTTGTTTGTAGTTTCCATCTGGGAAACAGCTGTACTCCATCACGGCACAGGGAGCTGTCTCCATCAGCCCTGAGCTGTCCGGAGCAGAGCTGCATATCAAACCCCAACATAATTATCCATCTCACAGTTTATTATTTACACATGAGCAATACAGCTGGTGAACATCATAACTCAAGTGTGTGTGTAATACGTTACTACACTGTAGCCATCTCTTGTTGCAACCCTTAAGAAAAAACCACATGATGACTTTTCCAAAGTCAGGCTAAAACTGCTGAAGCAGAATAAAGTGCCACTAAACCTGGCTACCTCTTATTTATCATACAATTTCCTGACTGATGGTTCCACAAACCAGATGCTAAGTGCTGTGTACTCTACTGTCAGCAGACTAACATGCTAAATGGGAGACAGGGAGAATAATGCACAGAACTGTAGAACTGGGAGAGTCGATTTTACAGATGGAAATCAAATCCTGCCATGTTGGGTCAGCCTTCAGCACAAAAGTAGCTGGCAAATTCTATGTGCTTGAGGACCCAAGACCACTCTACTTTGAAAAGCACTCAATATTTATATGGAAAGACCCTGAGATCAGAGAGCTGCCAAAGCACCCATCGTCCAGGGCTTCACTTGGAATTCAACTGAAATGGCATAAAATGTAATCAGCTGACGTGTATTTATATGGAAATAGATAATAAGCTTACATAGCAGTAACAGAGGCTGTAGCCAGTTTCACATTAGCTTTTCATATTCCACCCAGTACCTATTTCATTAAAGGCACCATCAGAATATTAATGGCACTTTCTGCCACGATTATTGATACTGTAGGTAAGTAAAAAACTGAGTCAGACTAGTCAGGCTAGAATTGAAGTCACCTATCTGACTCACAGTCGTTTGTGCAAGATGCTTTACCTATCTAGAAAACCAGGTGGTGAAAAACTCGGTGTCAAAGACAGGATAGCTGCTCTGACTGTGTTTTCATTAATTCATTTGAACCACAAGGAAAAAAACACTTACCTTCAGCAAGGAAAAACCCCTCTTACCAAAACAAACTGACAAAATCTAACTTCATATTCTGCTAAGGAAATTACTTATTACCTTCTTAAAAATTCTGGCTAAGATGCAAACTTACACAGAGTATGCCATGCAGTTTTCTTGCAGCCATCCAAATGCAACTGTGAATTCCTGAGCCAATGACATCCTTGCAGAGACGGATGTAAGTGTACAGTACATGGACAGATGCTGGCTGTGCATTTTCAGCCCTCAGCTTCAACTCAGTAGAAGTACCTGGTTCCGTGCATAAACTCCACTCTTTTCAAGAACTTATAAGGATATGCCAAAGCAATGGAAATATATTTGAAGACATTGCTCATACTGTGCGTTTGGTAGCTGTTGCCGCCTTCTGAATTCTCTGCTGCCTACTACTGCAGATGCTTCCTTCAGATGCTCTCCTGTGTCCTGCACAGCTAGCTTTAAGGGGTCCCCTTAAAACAAAGTGGGAGACACAACTGCCTGTAATGCTACAAACTCATCGATTTTATCACTGTGAGATCTTCAGGAAAATATGTCAATTTATGCTGACTTTCTGTTGTGTAAAACCTGCCTTCTTATTTCTCCTTTAAGAATCATTCTTACCTTCTTAGAGAAGTGAATAGGATCATCTCTCTCCAATTACAATCATTCCCATACAGGAAAAAAATACATCTACTCTTGTTCTCTGTAAGTCGACAACCTAAGTCTCTGCTGCCGCATCAAGTGAAAGAAACTAGGAGAAAGGACAGGTATGTATGATCCTTGATGCTGAACAGCAAACCTGAATTGAAGTCTGATGAGATACAATTCACAGCAAGACTTGTTGGAAAGGGGGACGATGCCAGCTGGCTCAAAGGTGCTGGGCAACACCCTGAGATGACAGAAGAAGGGTTAGGCAGCTACGAAGCTCGCTGAAGTTCATGATAACTTTTCTGTACACTCTGTAGTCTCTCAAAAAAATCTCACTTAGGGCATCACTACATTTGGAAAGGTCGGCTGTATATGCCAATACTAGTAAAACACTCTGTCCTCAGCTAGCTGACTTGCTCAAGCACCTTGTGATTCCTGCCAAATGGTTGAGGGAGATGGCTGCTGAAATGATAGGCTGCATCTTTGAGCATATCAAGAAAACATTTGCTACTGTAGAAGATGCCTGCACTGGCTTGAACTCACCCACCGTGGCCCCGATATCTGCACCTGTGTCATGAGGTTAGGGCCAAGAAAACAGAGGCCCCAAGCCCAGCATAGGAAGCCCTCATTATGCTTCAGGACATATGTCCTTAGGACAACCAGCTGACCAAACTACATGACAGAGCTGAGCCAAGTGCAAACTTCTGTCTCAGATACAACCTCGCTTGAGGTGAAATCTCCTTCCTGCTTAAATCCATTACAGTCTTGATGCTGAACGACAGCACCAAGCTTTCACACCAGCTGTAACAGATACAGTATGATGCAAAATATAGCCTCCCTGTTAATGTCTTTTCAATATGCAGAACAGTTTTGAAGAGTTTGCCAGCAAATTTCTACACTTCCTTTGGTTTACAAGCTGATCACCAGATGAATATTTTCTAATATTCAGTTTTGCAGAGTCCCTAAGGGCACCACTGTTTCTTCACGTATATTTGCTTCAACTGATCTGAACTTAATGGCATTGCCAGGTTTTATGGCAAGAATTAGGTTCTTAGTTGCCAAGCAAAGATCTTATTTGGGATTTCTGTTTAATTACAGCTTGCATTAGGGCTCAATAAGAGCACATGTTGTCTCTGAGGGTTTTTTTAGTTCTCTTTCAATAAGGGGTGATTTATGTTTTCTACATCTGCTTATACAGAGGCTTTAATGAGGAAGAAAAAATGACTGAGCCACAGCTACACATGAATGCATGTACTTAACTCTGTGCACTTTGAAGGGTTTCTCTATGGTGACTGGGCTTGCTGCTCCAAGCATGGCTGGTTGCCATCTGAAGCAGTGCTTGCTTGCAGGCTGATCTGCTGCTGTGCTACAGACAGTTATCTCATGATGCTTTTCTGTGCGTCTGTGTGTGCGTGCACACACGCTTCCAATGTGGCAACAGTCACACTGACATGAATGCAGCTAACTCATCATCTGACTTCATAGAGAAGGGGATTTTAAATAGGAAAAAAAGAAAGTCATGGCAAAGCTGGAAAAAAGTCAAGTAAGTGTATAAAGCCAAGAAACAGACAGAAGAAAATTGAGGAAAAGAACTCTTAAGGGGAAAGTCCTCTCCATTTCAGTAGCACTAAATGTTAATTGTGGTAACATACAGTAGATGTAACACAATCAGAGAATAGACAATTTTCCATTGGCTCACTTCCCTTCCATGTGTGTGTGTGTATTAATGATCAAACTTACCCTTTCTACCCTCTGCTGTTGCTCACAGAGCCTATGTACTGATCTTAGAACTAAACCACAGGAGCTCCAGGCCAAGCCCCACAAACCAGAGCAGAGCTCCAGCTCCTATTATGGCTGAAAAACAATTTCTATCTTTGCAAAACCAAAACTTTAGACTTTGGAGCACCTTAGATTCCTGTCTTCCATTTTAGTACTTTCAGTTTGATTT
>VZUA01088676.1:51187-66976 GCA_013401035.1 Horornis vulcanius
AAAAACCACACATATGTTTCCAGCTGTTGTGGTTGCAGAGAAAAGCTGGAAAATGAGAAACCCTCAGGTTTCACAACATGTGAGCAAAAACAAAGCTCCAAAATACCCATACATGAACAGGTATGTAGGTACAGACAGGATCTCACACTTGGTATGTATGTGTTTTGCATGATCACATATACAAAGTTATTATTTTGATCACCTAGATACTAGGTGAGAGCAGGACAGTACAGCTGTGTTACAAATGGTATCTGTTGGCACTAAAATGCACTCTGGCATTTTAACAGTGATTATCTTTTAACTTTTTTGCAGAGATTTTGGTCCATACCAGAACCGCTCTTCATTTTTCAATGATTTTATTTGACTAAGTAGATGCTTCCTGTACACAGAATAATTTTTGTCCTATCTGTTAAGAGCTGAGAATTCTTCTAAATTCTCCTTATATAACAGACTATAGTGTTGCCTTGTTTTCAGCCTTCTAAATTGGAGTCAGAATTTTCTCACACNTCATTTCTAGAAACCTATATAAACTGAAAGAAAAAATTAAACTTTCTCTTTTCCCGCTCTGACTCCGCTGTGGTCTTTGCGTCTTTCTTGGGACAGCAGTGTGCCACTACAGTCTTAAATGATTGCTTATTAAAAGACATGAGGCAGAAAGATCCTTTCTGAGAATTTTAGTGGAAAGGCCGAATTTAGGTTTAAAGTGGAAATAAAAAAACTAAGTTTCAGCATGAACTAGAGAAAATTACAGTCATAGCCATCTCTTTTAGAGGCCACAATAATACTAGCAATACATTTACTATTATTATTACAACGGATAGCACAAGCTGACCTAATGCAACTAACATATGTTCTAAACCAGTTCTTGGAGAGCTGATAGCATTAACCTTCAGGTGCCAGGAGTTGAGAATTTCCTGGCACACCAAGCTGGTTGACTTACTGACACTAAAAATAGGATTCCAAACCCTGCTGCTCTTGTGGTTTATGTACAGTATGATTTTCTTCAAGCAACTCTGATCCATTCAGAAGGGTGAAAGAAAAATAAAAATCCATTTCTTTCAAGATGTTTATGGCCTGAGGCTTTTCTAATACAAAAAGGGGAGAAACAATTTTTTTTTATTATGCCATTCCCCAATCTTCAAGTTAAACCAGACCACTTCTACAGTTTTTTACAACATTCCAGCGAGTCCTCTGTTGCAGTTTTTTGTTCCCTAGCATGTTCAGCTAGTAGCTGAAAAAAGTTATGCCTACACAAACAATACATGGTTTTGTGGGGCTTGTGTTTCAAGGTGCCAGAGTTAATCTAAACTCTATTTCAAACACCAGCCAACAAACCACAGCTTTCCTTCCAAATCCATTAAACCCTCTTGCCACAAATGTCCAACCTGCATGGAAGAGTCAGTTAGGAAAAAAGGAAATCACGCATCCTCTAACACACAAACATAGAGAAGAAGACTAGAAACACAGGAAAAGCATTATCCCGTCTTTCTCAAGAAGTATCATTTCTGCTCCTCTGTTTACTTGAGCAGTCTGCAATTAGTTCCATTTTTTCTACCCATACTGCAGCAATAAAAACCAAAAATGAGCTGAAGAGAGCAACTCACGTAGGCATCTTATGAATGCACTTTTAGGATGAAATACATAATATGCATTCAATGAAGAAATCCAGGTCTCTCTTTTAGCTCCACAAGATATCACCATGGCTTGTCTTTTCCAAGTGTTTAACTTGGAGTGACATTTTTTTGCAAAAAATGACCTCTCACTTGATGCCCAAACCCAGGGTCATCCTTGAGAGACTCTCAATCACGCTTGAGTTCAGCAGCCTTCTTGATAGAGGAATGTGAACAAGTCAGATCAACAATGGCCTGTGCTCCTAGACTCCTCTTGCTGACAGACTTTCATTAGTCAAAACGAGATAGCAACCCTTCACTCATATTTACAATTATGGTGGCACAAGCTGCCTTTCAGTGCAGGTGAAGAGCATGTAAGAGGCGCTTGTAAGAGTCCCTTTCTCATGCACAAACACCATCGGGGTTATGAAGAAGCAACAAGTACACTTGGCATTTTCTTCAGTTTACCAAAACGGATCCCCAGAACTTGCTGAACACTCCCAAATGGTTAAAGCGGGTAACAGGTTAGTAGGTGGGAAGCTATTTTTCACAGGACCCATTAATACATCATGGGTAAAACCTGGGGAAAACCAACAACAGAAGCAATCACCACCACCAAACTTTTACTGGGATGTAGTGAATCTACATCTGGGATATGATGAAATATGGCAGAAGCTGTAACTTCCATTTCAGGCAGCATGCAAATCCTCAGAACAAGAAGTACATGCCTTTCCTCTCCTCTCACCTGAAAGATTTTGGGACGGCCAAAGTGAGGTAGCAGCAACCATGATTAAATGGAGAAGACAATCAACATTTGGGCCAGCACCAAGCAGGCCCTCATGGGCAAACTCAGCAAGGGCTGCCCCATCGTGCCAGGCACATGCAGGGAGTTCTTGGCCAGGTGGGAAAGCTGTTTTCAAGATGAAAAGCTCCATTTGGCTGCTTTTGCTTCTGGCATTCATTCCTATTTGTATCTGATTACAGGTTTGGCATAGAATTTGCCTTTTGAAAAAAAATAAATCAGGGAAGAGTTTCCTTTTCAGACACAGGCTTAGTGAGAAAACAAGAGACTCACATTCCCTCCTCTCCCAAGCTGCACATAACGGGGTAGAGGTCAGGGGGTGCAGCAAACTCTCTGTAAGTAATCCCCAATTAAGTTCATTCTTAACTGAAGCACTTGGCTCACGGGCAGATGGTGTTTCTCCTGTGCACGTGAGCTCAGCAGACAGAAATCCCTGGCTTGAAGCTGTGTGCCATGAACAGAGACAAACTCCTTCTTTGGCACTGAGCTGGTGCTCACAGAGGACTGTGAAGACCTTGCTGAAACCAGAGCCAAGTTAAAGCGACATGCACAGCACCAGATTTGCACCAATATGCTGCTCAGTAAGACTGAAAACTCAGTTTACTAGCCTCACTTACATAAATCCACCAAACTACGCAGCAGACTTGGATTGTTGTGATGACTTTTTGGAAGCCTGAAAGAGGCAGAAGAAGGAATTTAACCAACCCAAAGTTGTCTCTTTAAGTGCTGCTACATATATTCCGTTCTTTAAGGAAAGCACAAGTCTATCAGGAGTAGGGACATTTGCTGCATGCACAGAGCAGCCCAGTGAGGCTTTGCCTGCAGGAGATCTGACCAGCATGTGCAGGCATCAGACAATAGCAAAGCAGGCAGGCTCCCATGCATGACCCACACAATGATCTGGTATGCTCCTTCAGCCCCAAAATGCCATGTACAGCTAAGCTACCACAGGGACTCCCTCCTGCAGCCACAGAAAGAGGCCACAGCCTCTCTCCTCTGCTTTAGCAACACTCTTCTCCTCGTCTCCCATCACAGCCCCCTGCCACTGCTAATACAGCAGGGACAGTGGAGTGGGATGAAAAGCCTGGAGCTGCTGCTCTGCATGCACAAAGCCATGCCTGCACTGTATTTGCCCAGTCTGGTTCACAAGATCCCCACCAGAGCAGAGCTGTGCTAATATAAACTACGAGAGTATAAACCTTGGCACTGCAGCTACAATCCTGGCCTGTTTATTCAGGCAGTGAGCCCAGAGCTGGGGTAGCCTGCGTGTTGCCCACCAAACTCAGGAACAGCACCTGAGCTGGTGGGATGCTGCCGGGCACAAGCACCAGCAGCAGACACACCTCTGACTGAGATGGACTTGCAGGCTCCATGCTAACCCCCCAGCCCAAGGTATGCAGGCACAAGCCCAGCTGTGGCCAGCAGGATGCTAAAGTAATGCTCCAGTTCTGCTCCCAAGGCAGCAGTGATCAGAGCCAGCATCTCGAGTGGAGCTCCGCTGTACTAGGCACTCTTTAACATATAGGGACACATCTGCTCTCCTGTAGACGATCATACCTTAGAAGCTCTTTAGCAGACTGAGGGCTAAAGTGGGCCAGGGAATTTCCAGCCCGTCAAATAAAAGAGGCATCTGCTGGGAAGAGCTTTACAAGCCAATGTTCTCTATTTAATATCGTAGAGCCTCTTCATATGGTGTTAACCCCATCATGGAAACAAGAAAAAAAAAAAAGGGGGGCTGGGGGATGGATGAAAATCAGACTTTGGACACAATCCAAAGCCCACATTCCCAAAGCGCCTGAGAATCACCATGGGGACAATTCAGTACACACTGTTTTTCATTTGACAGCTTCAGACTCAAACCCCCAGGCGCTAGCACAGGAGACTGAGCATTTAAATCCTGCTACACTGCTCCAGTCACAGTATCTGGAGTGGTTGCAGCAGCCACTGCCACCGTAACAGGTATCACTTTTGCTGCCAAACCAGCTGGGGAAGAGGTATTGGCAAAGATCTGGCATACGGATGTGTGCAAGGGCTTTTAAACTCCTTTCCCCCCACCACTTGCTAGCAGCAGCTTGTGCCAATACATATACTTTGAAACAACAGAAAATAACAGAGAGAAAGTTGAAGGAAAATCAGGAAGTAAAGTACAAACTAAAATAAAAAATTCCCAACAAGCCAGAGTCCAGCATAAATGCATGTTTTAGGATCTATGTGGATAATGAGCAACATACTAGAAAACTTCTCTGAGAAGGCCTCTTAGAGCTCATTTGTTTCTGAAATAGGTACAAATCTGGCAGGCAGCAACTGCAAAGAGGAGTAAGAAAGGAGAAGGGAAAAAGAGAACAGAGTTTGGCCCATGGATGAAGAGAGAGAGGAAAACTGGCCTTCTGCCAGGGTGTTTGTGAATGGGTGGGTGTATAGTATCCATTTCCTCCCAGTTCCAGAGGGGAAAAGAACAACAAGGAGGTAGGGAAATGCTTCAAATTATACGTTATTTGGTCATGCTTCAAAAATGTGCAACTACTGTCACAGAATTTGATATTTTCCTAGTATTATGGCTACTTTCTTGCAGCCCAACTTCTTCCTTAATAAAGATATTTTTCACGGTGTGCTGAATGTATTCAAATTTTACACACTAAATATCTATTCATCCTAATTCATAATGCAAGCCCTTTAAGTGAAAAATTCTGAATTTATGAGTATAAAGACTTTAATGTACCTTAACTGTCTTAAATTCTCATTCTGATTTCTACTAAGCTCACATTTGCTCCCAACATAAAGGAGCGGCAGCAGCAGTGTTACAAGAGGTCTAAGAGACAATTTCACAGGCGATGCAAAAAATTACAATTTCTCTTTAGTATATTTAAAGCATAACTATTGTACTGCAAGGCTGTGATGACAAAAAAGGAAAGACCATCTGATGACAAAAACAATAACTAAACACACAAATGAAATTAAAGGTCTAACGTGGTTAAATTTAAGGTGTTGCTGCTTTGTCCATAGCTGTATGATCAAATCTTGTCCTTGTCATTCATTGTTTGGATTTAGTTTTTAAGTACAAATGTATATTAATTATAAAGCACGTCAGTTGTGTGGTAGAGATATTCTAAGCTGAAATAATCAGGTAGCATTGAAAAGATTACAGCAATTTGAAAGCTAGCTGCTAAACAAAGCAAGCAAAACTGTTCAGAATATGTCACAAAACTCGCAGGAGGGACCAGACCTAAGAGGAAGGAGTATACAATAATTAAAGCCAAGACTAAAAGAGTAGAGCTCCCCAGAAGAGACTGAAATACACAACTTATATATTTCCTAAAGTTATAGCTCTCTAAAGTAAAATCAAACCCAAACTTCAGCATCATTGACAGTTTTTTGAGCATTCTAATTCAGGTTTTCAGCAAGCTTGGTAACATTTTCAGTGCTTGGTAAAAACTGTAAAGCTCACAGTAAGATACTGGAGTAAGAGAATGGTGTTTAATTCAGGGGGGATACCAAAAATGAAATCTAACTTAGCCCTATCACCCCAAAATGAAGGCAGTTTAGCTTTTTCCTAACCAGCAGAAAAGCTGCAGGACTGCCCCGTGGGAACTTCAGCAGCCATATGTATAGTTTGGATACAACAAAGAGCTTCTAAATGAACAGCTTTTAGTAATCACAGGTAAAAGAGGGACTTCAGCCCACCAGCCACAAGTTCCAGAGTGAGCCAACCTATCTGAGTCTGCTTCTGTACCACAAAGAGCAAGTAGGGACCGGCAAAAGTAGAAACTCTGTTTATAACTCCTCCCCAGCTCAGCTTCACTGCAGGATTAAAGTAAGACCTCAGGGCCCACCTGTAAAAAGGAACAGCCTCCAGCCCTGAAAGCTAGTGCAAGCTTGAAAAGCATTTTGAAGATGCAAAGTAGAAGCTGTCACTTAATAGAGTGCAAGTATTAAATAATGATAACCATTTAACATTCCTGCAGAGCCTTTTGTGTCAACAACTTGTCACCTTGGGCTCAGCTGACAGGAGAACAGCCATGCAAAGCAAAGTTCTCCTTGAATCTCTTCAATTTCTTCCTCTCTATCTCTCTCTCAGGGTTAGAATTTCTTACAAACTTCTTACTTTTCTTCCAATATCTTACCTTCAGAAAGGTTATGTATTTTGTTGCTGTCCTGCCACCTTGCATGAATTCAACTTTTATTCAAGTACAGACATAAAGAGGGAAAGAGAGGAAATCCCTTTTGGCAAGATTATTTAAAAAGAAAAATATATTCAGCCCCTGAAGGTTACTGTGGTTTCTAGAACAGCATATGTTTGGGTTTGCTTTTCTTTTTGTGTTTGGGGTTTTTCTATATATTCAGTACCATGATTACACATGATCTCGTGAGTTGTGTACACTTAACTACAGTATATCACACATGTTGTCCACTCAATCAGTATTCTTATTTTCAGTTCAGCACAAGTTCACTCAAACACCAAGATGTGAGTTTTCCTGCTGAACAGATATATCAAGTATGTTCTTTCACGTGTTTGGTAACATCAGTTAGTCTGAGAAGAATCCATGTTTCTAAAGTTAAATGGAATTTTCTTGAGAAAATCATCTATGAGGTAGCTGGGACTACAGAAAAGCTACCGCTTCAGGCATGTTCTAAAGACTAGCAAACACAGACACACGAAGTGGACAGACACGAAGAGGTTGTTCTAAAAAGCCCTTAACATAGACCCCTTTTTACTAACAGGTAAACTGGAAACAAAGATCTCCTCAAGACAATTTGGTCATGTGAACCACAAAGTGGAAGAATCATTTATAGAGTCAGTGGGCACCTGAGAGTTTGGTGACAAGACTGACATCTGTGCACGCTTTCATCCCTTGGATGGTTATCTGGTTTCTCGAATGCTGTTTGCACCCACTTTTACATGTGTCTTAGACCAGAAATTTGAGTGAATGAGAAAACTGGCCAGTCCAAAAGTTTAGTGCTCGGTCCAAGGGTTTTTTTTTCTACGTTACCAGAAAAAAATCAGTGACCCAAATATCTGCAGGGCCAATTTACTCCACTTTAATGAAGGTGTCTACATGTCACAGGCTGCCCTGCATGCTTCCAGCTCTCACCACTGACTACATGAGCCTTACATCAATCACCAACATAACCCCTCCTTATCTATGTTCATCTTAATTCTTAGCCTTCATCTTTCAACCATTCCTTTCTTAGTAAGTACAAACCAAAGGAAGAAGGGAACAACCAGAACACAAGCTATAAATACTCTGCAATACAAGACACATACATACATGTACAGAGGAAGAGAAACAAAGAGCAGAAGTATTCGCACACCAGGAAGTTGGTTACTTTCATGTGAAAATAATTAACCACAAGCAGGCCCACAGAAAAATATATACAGTATCATCAGTTTTTTTCACAATAAGAGGGAGATACCTATGGATTCTGGAGCATGGAGAGTAAAGACAAAACAAAGTGACACATCAACTAAAACCTGTGAGGTACTAGACAGACCCAAGTGAAAACAACTAACAACAACTGCGCATACATATTATCAGATGCATATGCAGTTTTCCCCTACATGGTGGAGTCTGAATGTATGAGATCGCAGTTTAAATGTGACCACCAGAATAAAGTAATAATGAGAGAGCTCTATGCCCTTAATTTTGCTGCCTTATCCTCTGTTAACTGAAAAACTCACTGTAGCCAGGTGTTCTGAGTCAGCATACCCATTAATCAGTATCTAAGCATGCTGCAGAGACTATGAAAAGAGAAGGAAAGATATCTGACTGAAATAAAGTACAAAGTGAGCAGAATCCAAGAAAAAACAAATAGGAATGAAAGCAATACACATATACAATAGAAGCAAAACACCTCTAACACAAATTCCTCTAACTTCTTGGGCACCTCATTCTGCTTCCAAAATTATGTATCTGGAGAGCTCATCAGAGCAGCCCCAAAGACACTGTTAAGAGGTTAATCCATACGAATAAACTGAAAGCCACTAACTGACCTATTGATGGCATGTAGACCAACACTGACATTAATAAAAGACGTCAGTGGGCCATCAGCCCGTATGTTGAATCAGGCATTTTTTTAAGGGGGAGGAATTTACTTTAGAACTTATTTTCCTTCCCTTGCAACTAGAATTCTACTTCAGTTTACTAACACTTAGTGCTATTTTCAACATTAAATAAAACCAACAGAACTCATGAAGAAGCTGCATTTACATTTATTAACAGTTAAAATTAAATTTATACATGTTTACCTAGAAAAAAAGGTATGGGTAAGAACTCACAAAGACTTTGTGGTTATTTTTAGCTGCCATAAGAGGTTATTAATTCAGTGCAATAAAACCTATTACTAACTACTGAATGACTACAAAACCACTTGTATACTTGTATACTAATGCATGCAGCATGGGTAACAAACAAGAAGAGCTGGAGGCCATGGTGCAACAGCAGAGCTATGATGTAGTCGCCATCACGGAAACGTGGTGGGATGACTCACAAAGCCGGAGCGCTGCATTGGATGGCTACAAGCTCTTCAGAAGAGACAGGAGAGGGGGAAGAGGTGGAGAGGTGGCTCTTTACATTCGGGAGGCTTCTGATACCATAGGTATTGAAACTAATGATGATGGAGTTGAATGCCTTTGGGTAAGGATTAAGGGGAAGGCCAACAAGGCTGACATCCTACTGGGATGTCTGTTATCATCCACCCAACCAGGAAGAAGAGGTGGACAACTTATTCTATAAGCAGCTGGAAAGTGTTTCAGGATCACCAGCCCTTGTTCTTGTAGGCAACTTCAACCTACCAGACATCTGCTGGGAACTTGATATAGCAGAAAAAAAGGCAATCTAGGAAGATCTTAGAGTGCGTGAAAGACAACTTTTTGCGCAACAGGTGAGTGAGCCCACCAGGGGAGGGACTATGTTACACCTGTTGTTTGCAAATAGATGGGCTGGTGGGAGATGTGGTGGTTGGAGGCTGCCCAGGGCACAGTGATCATGAATTTATAGAGTACTTCTGATCTCCTTTTATGACCAAGTGACCCGCCTTGTGGATGCAGGAAGGGCTGTGGATGTTGTGTACCTGGACTTCAGCAAGGCCTTTGACACTGTCTCCCACAGCACACTCCTGCAAAAGCTGGCAGCCTGTGGCTTGGACAGGAGCACTCTTTGCTGGGTTAGGAACTGGCTGCATGGCTGGGCCCAGAGAGTGGTGTCAGCCAGTCACTAGTGGTGTCCCTCAGGGGTCTGTGCTGGGGCCAGTTCTGTTCAGTATTTTTACTGACAACATGGATGAGGGGATTGAGTCTTTCACTAGTAAATTTGCAGATGACACTAAGCTGGTCTATGTGTCTATCTGTTGGAAGGTGTGGGTCTGTTATTTCTGGGTCTGAGAGATTTTAGCCTTTTTAGAAAGGATAGTTTATCCTTTTTAGAAAAGATAGTTGGTTGTCAAGATTGTTTGAAAAGAAGCTTTCTCGAGAAATTTTCCCTTGGGAAAAAGTTAGCAGCTGCTAGCAGGCTAAAATCTCTCAGACCCAGAAATATTAGGCCCACAGGAAGGTAGGAGGGCTCTGCAGAGAGACCTGGAACAGTTGGATGGATGGGCAGGGTCCAGTAAGATGAAGTTTAATAAGTCCAAGTCCCAAGTCCTGCATTTTGGCCACAAAATCCTGCTGCAATGCTATAGGCTGGGGACGGTGTGGCTGGACAGTGCCCAGGCAGAAAGGGACCTGGGGGCACTGGTGACAGCAGCTGAACATGAGCCAGCAGTGTGCCCAGGTGGCCAAGAAAGCCAAAGGCATCCTGGCCTGGACCAGGAATGGTGTGGCCAGCAGGAGCAGGGAAGTCATTCTTCCCCTGTGCCTGGCACTGGTGAGGGCACACCTTGAGTATTGTGTCCAGCTCTGGGTCCCTCAGTTTGGGAAGGACGTTGAGACACTTGAGAGTGTCCAGAGGAGGCAACAAGGCTGGAGAGGGGCTTGGAACACAAACCCTGTGAGGAACGAGTGAGGGAGCTGGGGTTGTTTGGCCTGGAGAAAAGGAGACTCAGAAGTGACCTTATCACTCTCTGCAACTTCCTGAAATGTGGTTGTAGCCAGGTGGAGCTTGGTCTCTTTCTCCAGGCAGCAACTGATGGAATGAGAGTCTTAAGCTTGGATATTAGGAAAAAGTTTTTTACAGAGAGGGTGATAAAGTACTGGAATGGTTTGCCCAGGGAGGTGGCAGTCACCATCCCTGGGTGTGTTTAAAGAAAGATTGGATGTGGCACTCAGTGCCATGATTTAGTTGAGGTTTTAGGGCTGGGTTGGACTTGATGATCTTGAAGGTCTCTTCCAACCTAGTGATTCTGTGTGCTTAGTGAAGATAAAAGATCTGTACTGACTGCATTCCAGTAATTGTTTTCTATGCAAAAGTAACTGCTGCCATTATTATCTTTTTATCTTGAAGATGAATGGCCTTAAATTTATTAGATTTACCTACGAAAGCATAAGAAAAATTTGAAAACTTGCAAGCTCACAGCTTTTTAATGTCTTCTACATATTAGTGGTGCCTACACAATTAGGCAGAGCAGTTAGACACAGGATTAACTCAAAGTTTATCTGCCCCTCTTTAGCAGAAACCCTAAGACAGTATAAATCAATCCATGGTGCAGGCCCATTCTCTCTCCTTGTCATGAGCTGAAGTCAGGGCTCAGAGCTGAGACAGGTTAGACATCACAGCTCACACAAGGGACCAACTGCATGAAGATGCTCCTTTGCTTTCTCTCTGATGTACAGTGTTTTCAAGATAAAAAGTTCTTCCTACAGCCTTTTTTTTCCCCCTGTCATTGCTATAAGTTAAGATGGCCAAAACTGAGCTACGCTGGTTTCCCCTCACAGAGGAGCAACACAGCATGGCATGTCAAGTCAAATTCTCCACATTCCACCTTGAAACTGAACAACTCACCTAATTTCCCACTGACAACATCTGATTCTCACCACGTCACACCCCAGTCCAGCACCAGTGGTGTGTCTGTGATATATAGCATGCACTTTTCCATAAGATCAGAAGAAATAATTAATTCAAATGAAACTTTTATATTTATGAGCTTGCTTTGGCACCTGGTTTTCATGTCAGCATTGTAAGAGTATTAATACAGATGCAAAAGTATGACAGAATCATCCAGGCAACTGTATGTGTAACAGCATCCATGAATATCAAGCCGCTCATGTACCAGTTTTGAGAAAAAAGCTTCCTTACTGACAAGTCACTCATGCTAATTGAAATCCCACGCTAGGGTAGAGCAAATGACAAACATCTCGGGATCTTACATGAGAAAGCTTTCCTTTGATACATCTGCAGGCCTGTCATGCTTTTTTGACTTAGTGTAAAGACATGGGACAGAAGGCTTTTGAGACTCCAAAAACATGAAGAAAAATAATGGAACTCATTACTGAGCACAGTTTTGACTTGTTTAAGGTCTGCATTTGCTAGTGAATGGAACAAATTATGTTATGGGGTGAAATCTGCCAAGTTTCATTAGAGTACTTCTGTGAAAGTATATGACCTCAGAGGCTATACATGTTAATTTACAGTAGAGTTTAGATTAAAGTGATGAATGTCTATCTAGTATACATTTAAGCACAATTTTAAAAGAAAACCAAGCTGAGGCCTTCCTGTTCAACATGTCACTGCAGATTCTCCAGCATTAAAGCAGAGCACCTCAAGAAATTGTTACAGTCTCTATTGGCAGAAGGACACTGTATTTAATTAAATGTCCACTAGAACTGTAAAGTTCATTTCCTAACCCTGAGTTCAGCTATCAGAATACAAGTAGTTTAAACAGTGTTTCATATCTGCTTGATGGGTAAAAGCTGTCAGAAGGTCCTGTCAAACATGAAACAGAGTAAAAGATTAATTTCCTGGTAAATTTAGTTGAATCTTTTTTTTTTTTCCTCTTTAGCTCAAGATGCTTGTTAGCATTTAGCTGCTTTGTTTCACAGTGAGCAGACCAAATAGAGCTCAGCTTCTATTCCTATTTATTTTTTCTCACCTATCCCCCAAAACCATTTTAGTATTTTTTTTGATTGTTTTTACACATGAAGTATAAACGAGACAAACATGCTATGTATTTATGTAGAAATGTGGCAAGTCCATTCTTCAGTGAGGATGCATTTAGATTTTTTTTTTGTAACACATGCCTAAACCACACCTAAACTTACACAACTCTAGAACTCCAATTCTGTCATTGATGTAATAAAGCACACAAGCAGGCTTCCTGCTTATGTCTCACATACTTCTTTTGAAAGCAATAGGTGACGTCAGGCCAGCTGGGCCTGAATGAGAAATTACACATTAGCCACAAAAAATAAAATATTGCAGAGAACCTCCAAGTCCACACCTCCCCAGCTGGTACCTTACCATCAGAGCAGAGCAGTGGACAGATGATGCTCTGGGGCAGGACACCCAGCTCAGCCCCAGACTGGCAAGAGCAGCTCCCCAGGCTGCACTGGTACCTTTGGTGTCCTAGAACCTCTCCAGGCAGCAGGTGGATGTGCCCTCCTGCAGCTGAGCAGCATAATTTCATGCCAAGTAGTTGCATGCATTTTAATCAAAGTTCACTTTTTTTCTCTTTTTTTGGTTTTTGGTGGGGTTTTTTTGNCAGGTCTGTTTAAACTGAAATTGAACACTGTGTTTGTAGAAACAGGACCTAACAGCATCTGCTGACAGCTGTGCTGATACAAGCACAGCTCCTCTTCAGCATGACACAGGAAACTGGGGAATGGATTCCGCTCTCTGCTCTGTGACTGCAGGACTATCGATTTCAGCCAGAGATGCAGACGGACACCAGCATAAAGATCAGGAACACTGCCTCACAGAAAAGACTGCCTAAAAATCTCTACCATTCTCCATGAATTGTAGTAATATCCATGAACATTTAGGTGAGAACAAGAGTTTGAACCATCCAACTAGCTGAAGAATGAGATAATCAGTGGCAAGCTAATGTCCAGAAAATAGGTATGTATTTTTAAATGTATCAGGATCTTTTGGATGATAATAACATGGGTTGTACATAAACAGTAGGGAATCAAAATGATACTCAAGTGATAATTTCTTTTACACTGAAGCCTTCAAGCTAAAAAAAAGGTTTGTAAAATAAGAAGTTGTGTTTACTGGGTCCCTAGACTTGCCATCTAATACAGCTATTCATCTAAATAGTGCATGCTTTTGGCATGAAACATGCGTCTTATTCAATCAATGAAAACCTGCAAAAAATCTCCTAAATATTCTATTCTAAACAACACTTTGCAGCTACAACCACAGCCTGATTTTGATTTATTGAATAATTTGACTGGAGAACACCTTAAGTCACAATAACATTAAACGCGATAACTTTTCATTCCTTTGTTGGACACCATATGAAATTAAACAAAATAAAAATTGACAGCACCAAGTTATCCTGAATCTATTCCAGATGGATTAAGTTCACTGTATGTATTAAGTGGAGATTTTAGGTTATGTTTTACACTGCATTTCACTGACCTCCCCAAAACAAATCAAAAATAACCTAGGATGTGTTACCAATTCCATTTTAAATCTAAATATTTCTGATACATATTTCTGATACTAATTATAGAGCAAAGGGAGAATGTTGAAGACATTTCAACTTTACCAGCCCTGCCATTCTGATTAAAAATATCAGCTTTACATCTGCAAGAAATTTATAAAGTGGACTCTTTACAAATTGTTAGGGAGCAATTTGTGCACAGTTAGTTCTTTGTTTAATCGAGAAATCTGCCCAAACCCTGATTGTGTGCTTATTTCCCTAAGGCTGGGAGTGAAGGTTATTTCATTATGCCTTTTGGGAGCAGCAATCTATCTAATACATTTCTGAATTATTCCAGACTGAGCTGAAGCTGAACATGAGAACAAAGCCTTGCTTCGTCTGCAGAAAGACCAGACTAACTCCCAGCTGGGAAGATTTAGGCAGAGATTTGTAAGTACAAACACTGAAGAAATTTACAAGTAATTGCATGTATTTACTCTCTGTTGTGGTATGCAGTAAATTAATATTTATTAAAACATATCAGCATAATAGTGCTCACTACACCCTTCCTAGTCTCTTATTGCAAGGTTATAAAGAAGGTTTGTTTTGCTTTTTTTCCTTTATTCTTTCAGAACAAGAGGACTAGGGGAAGAGGGCAAGAAAAACGGGATTACTGAATGATGGCTGCTGTTTATGTACGTTATAATGCACATAAATCCTAGCTCTGCAATTAAATAAATATTTTAATTTCTGCCAATGAACCCATATGTTCTATTATAAAAACCCAAAAATCTGGATACTCAACCTTACTATTACATATCTTTGGTATTTCTTGCTACATACACAAAATACTCATTTATTTTATGAGCACCTACACACTCTGCAGGTGCATGCTTTGAAACAATGGGCAGCTTAATTTTTGCTGAGGTGTTGGTTCAGCCAGCACTGGTTAAGTCTTACTGGGCTGGAGCACCCGTGGTCTTGGAGATCACTCAGTGCGCAGGAATATGGCACTATCAACACATTTACTTGTCCCTGTGATACCCTCACTCAGCTTCAACACAGGTGGGGTTTTTGGAAAATCAGGATCTTATTTCATGGTATCTACTTCTCTAAAAATTTTGTTAAAGTTCAAGGCAATTTGAAAGCTATTTGCTTTCCAAAGGTTTTCTAGCAAAAGGAACATCTGGAGAAGTTATAGCAATATCTGCTTTTGGAGTGCACCAGGGATATCCGGATTTGTTCCATTCAATGATAGTTCAAACCTGCCTATTCCAAATACAGCATTTCAAAAGTCTGTTTAACACTGCTGGGTGACAGAAGCCTACCTAGCTCACACATCACTTTAAACACCCTACCAATTTAAAAGTCAAGAAAGGAGTAGCTGCAGACAAAATTTGACTCTGTCCCTGTATCCTCATCAGATAAGGGGGCTCTGGGATTAACTCGGTTGGTTGGAGTGGTGCTAGAACACCAAGGCTTTGGGTTCAGTCCCTGTATGGGCCATTCACTTAAGGGCTGGAGTACATAACCCTTGTGACGTTACTTATCCACCTACCTGAACTTACAATATCATGGCCTAAACTGGTGAAATTTTACAATTGTATTATATGCCCTTGTCAAACTGTTTTAAGAGAGCACATTCTCTGTTTTGTAAGTTTATTTGAAAGCAAACATTTTTGTTTAAGACTTCAAAATATCAACAAAAATATTCACGTGTACAATTCTGTATGAAGTTCAAAAGGGTATGTTTATAACACAGACTTTGGTAAAAATGTGATAACTAGTGACTAGTATTTGGGGTCTTAAGATCATTAATAAGTACTTAGCATAATACATCAGTTTTAGTAATCTTTCATAAAG
>VZUA01088677.1:8574-39840 GCA_013401035.1 Horornis vulcanius
AAAGGACTGTACATGTACAGAGAATTACTCACTAGAAACAATTGAGTTGTTCAATTCACTAGTTGAACAATTCACTAGTTGAATATATTTTATTTTTAAGAATACCATTTATTTTTATTATATATATGTTAATATTCTGTATTATTTAGATTGTAGTAAATAAAAAAAAATTATACATGGATGTTTTTTCTTTCCTCTTTGAAGCTTATTGTGTTGCTATCAGTTTCTGTATTTCACCTATGAAACTGGATAGTTCCCTTAATTTAAAGATTTCTGGGCAGCCATGTGTGAGGAACCACACTGGAATAGTTACATTTACATTTATGTAATCAGCACACATGGATAAGTGTCCCTGTTCAGGCAGCAGGAGATGTGCTGTCTACAAACACGCTGGCCTCGCTTTACTGGGAGAGCCATGCATCCCTAATTTAGCTAATTAGGGAGCTAAAAGATGGGAGCTTTATATTTCCTACTTCTCTCTGTGAGGGGGGCAGCCAAGGTGACTGCTGGTGTATATCGGTGCTGTTAAGTCTCCAGTGATGTGTCAGCATCTGAACCTTACAAAACTTCCCCAGTTCTGATAATCCAAGTGAAAGGACAGCTTTTTTTTGGAGGAATATGTGATCTGTCTCTTTCTGGATTCCCTGTGGAAGGGTCAAAAATGAAAAGGGAAGTGGAGAAAATTAAGAACCCCATAGCTGACACTGCATAGTTCAACATTTCAAGCAAAATAAAAAAAAAATGAAATTTAAAAAAAAAAAAAAAGCAGGAGGATTGAGGAGAAGAGGATACTGAATTTTATTTCTAGTAATCTGCAAATTGTTGCCAGATTTACATTGGTCTAATCAGGTTGTTTGATGCACTTGGGATGGAATTCTAGTTTAGCCCTTCTGCAGCAGAGATTGGTAAAATACTCTGATAGGTACTAGTCAAAAATGGGAGCTAACTCTGCAATAGCAGCACAACTCAAATCCCTGGAATCAGACCATGATTCTTACTACATCACATGCAAATTGTTAAAACAGTAATCATGACAGTTTTGATGCAAGTAAGGTGCTACTGCATTCAAACCCTCAGCTTCCTGTATAGGGTTGCAGTATAGCTGCTCCAGGGAGCAGTGAAATGTTGTGCCCAGCATGTTTTGGTACAGATGTGATATTGCCCTTTATTCTCTGGCTTCTGCAATGGAGAAGATGATATGGCCAAGCTCACGAGGAGCAAATACTCATCACCAGCCTGAGGTAGTACCACTGATTTCCATCAGGACAATATGACATGAGTAGAGATACCTGCTTTAAATCCGTGTCACATTTGAGCCAAACATTGCCTCCAGACTCAGAGATTCAAATTGTCACAGGTGTGGCTGAGAGTCACTTCTACTCCTTCCTCATCTCTCAAGGCCAGGAACGGTGCTGGTCTACACTGTGTCACATCCCATTAAGTCATTTCACATATGACATGATGCAACCTGACATAACATGTTTGGAGGGCTGAGAGAATGTTATCTCTGTGTCCACAGGCGCTGAACATCAACTACTAAGCCTAAGCACGCAGGCAGCCATTCGGGGAATCAGTGAATAGGGCTTTTCTTTCCTTTTGGGGAGATTATATTAAGGCATAGTCATGAATTATGTTTCACTTACTTTGCATAAGTTATACTAGGAGTCTTAAAATTCAGATTTCATGCCTTTTGATATATATTTTTGCACCTCGTAAGAATTAACAATCATGCAGAGAACTTGAGCAAACCCCAGGACTCCAATGCCAGTACAGACGTCTGGGTTTGGGAAAACACTCCTTTCAGCACTAGATTTATGAAATCTGGAGGTGGTGGATTTCTAATCTGTATTTTTTATTTATGTTAGAAACTGGTTTATCTAGTAGAGACCTGTGCACAGGCATAGACCTATTTGTACAATGAGTGAGGAGGATGCAAGGGTCTGAGTGGTGACCTACTAAAATTAATAAATGTAGATTTTGTTTCCATCTTTACATGTCGCTGAGAATACGATACCTATCACTTGATTTTTCTCTCTGGGCTTCAAATGGTGAAACAATATGATAAAACAAGATCAGTAGATGTCTACTGTTTTAAAATGTAAAGATCTCTCAGTCATATTTTCTCTGCTTTGATTTAGTTCTCACTATAAATAAACTTCAAAATAAAAGATAATTCGTTTTTCAATTAATCCAACTTTTTGTTTTTCAGAAAATGACAAATCAATGTACTTTGACAGCTATGACATTTTTACCAAATGTAAATTTGATTAAATCAACCCCGTCAACTGATGTATTCTGATCAAAAAGACATGAAAACCAAAAGCAAAGTTCCTGGTCAAGCTAACCTGATAAATAGTTTGCAATTATGTATTTGTCTCCAATGAAGGCAGTTAGTGTTACTGACTGTTGAATATATGCTGCACTTGAAATTTAGTTGCTTAAATACATTTCCCCTGTGTATGAAATCCTATGCAGAGACTGGAATAGGAACATCTGCATCACCTTCCCACCCCCATCCTCCCAGGTTTTTTTCCCTTGGTAGACAGGCACATAAAGAGTTTCTGTGGCAGTCCCTATGTCTAATCCTGTTTGGGGTGGGTCTGGCTCTGGTCCAGCCGAATTCCAGGCGAATTTCAGGAGGAGCTGGGTGCAGCACTGCCTGTGTATCCCTACCTGGAGCTCCTCCAGCACCCCGGGGGAAGAGAGGGATCCGGGGAAGAGGGGCTGGCATGATGCTCGACTGCCCTCACGTTCAGTGTGTCCCTCCTCGGTGCACAATGGCATCACACAGCTTTTGGTGGGGGTGTCCCTCCCAAGCTGTTCACCCTGCATTGTCTGAGCCATCTGCCTCACCGTGGTCACAGAACCGTAATTCCTCCTGTAACCTCTCTTTGCAGTGGGTCCAAAGGTTTCCCAATTACCTGCAGACAAGCTGCTCAGGGTGAGAGGGGAGCAGGCAGCCCCAGAGCCGGGGGTCCCACGGTGAAAACTGACCCCTTCTTTATTTAGCACGGGAGAGCAGAGCTGTGGCTGCGCTGCTGTGAAACCACGGCGTGCATCAAGCACCACGCCCAGGCTCCCGAACACTTGCTGCTTGTGAAGTTGTTCGTCCAGGTGTGAATTCAGAGGTTGTGAGAGCCAGGCAGGTTCCCTGTTTGATTCCTGTCTCTCCCTCCCTGTGTGGTACCCACACCTTTTCTGCTCACAGTGGTGTGTACGTGTGGAGAGCATCCCTGATTCGGAGTGAGATGTTTCAGTCTGGAGCGTGCAGAACTCACAGCATGTTTTGTTTGCTATTTGCCATTACATGATGCCTGCCTCTTTGATCAGTTGCTGTCACAAGCTCCCAAGTGAATCTTCTTGAATGAGCAAGTGTGTGAACATGCCTCAGAGACAGCTGGTTTTAGAGGAAGGTTGCAGTTCCAGCTGACTCAGACCAATTTTACTGTCACCTTTTATCAAAGGCAGAAATCAAAACTTATGAAGGAAACATGAGTAAGCTATACTATGCTGAAAGTGTTTTTAAGTACATGGGCACATTTACTAAATGCAGAAATACAGATATACCTACAGATCTGCTTATCATAACATGTATGCAGGTAGTATGTTATTTTTTAACTAGTCAGTTCAATTCATGATTTACAGGTGTTTATATATTCATTAAACCATTAATTTAACAGGTTAACTGGAAGAGAACAATTATTCTAATTTCATCTAATCATGAATACTTTCTGGTTACTCATCCAGTGACAGGAAAGGAACTGCATTATTTTCTTTTAAAGATGAGGAATTCAATGTACTCTGACAAAACATGGCTTGTATTGTCACACTGAAACCATCATTACTATATATTTTTCGAGCCTGCACTTCCACAAGTGACAGCTCCAAGACAACTGTGTAAAGAGCATCATAAATAATAACCCCAGTAAGGGCAGATACACTGTGCTATCACTGTCCTTCACTAGTGGAGTATTTACATTTTATGAATCAGTTGAAAAAGAATAATTTTAATTGTTGACTGAAGGCTCAGTAATTTTTATAAGTGCCAAGATTTTGTCATGTCTGTGAGAGCCACCTGCATGTGCTTTGCACTTCCCTGATTCCTGTTTGGTGTTTTCTGAGTGGTTAAAAACACAGAGGGAAGAAAGAGAGGCAAGTTTCCCTGTACTGAACTTCCCACATCTGCCTGCCTGAAAAACTACACTGATAGATGGTGAAATATAGTTCTCATAATTTTTTTAACATGGAAGGCAGGAGATGCAATAGCTTTTAGACTACACTTAAACCTAATCTAGAGGCAAAATGCTTCAGTGCATAACTGAATCAGTACAAGGGAAGAAAATGCAAATCCCACACCCCCCTGGATAATTAGTAACCTACCCAGCTCTGCACTCTTTCTAAATGTTGCATTAAATAAGTACATGGAGCTCTGATTAACCATTAGATTGCTGACAATATTTTTATCCCTTTGATTGGCATTGAAGAGATTTCTCTCATGGAAAAAAATGCTTCACATAGACTTTTTGTAATTTGTCTCTGTTATTGTAATTTTCTGCAATTATTTCAAAGTCCATTACTTCAAACTGATTTTGCTGTCTGAAAAAATATGACCTCGTAGTGTGTCTAATGGTATTTTGATAGCAGGAAAACATAAAAATTAGAAATACAAGAGTAAACTTTACACCGTAAAGGAAGTTGAACAAATCTCACCTTTTGTGTCTGGGAAAACAATCAATTTGCCATGGGAGCTGCTCCAGACATATCACAGTTGGTTTTGGTTTGTTGCTTTTTGGGGGTGTTTTTAATATGTTATTGATTTTTTGAACAGTTGAGTATGGTTTATAATAGCAATAATCTGCATGAAGCCAGCCAGTACACAGGATAACACCAAGTTTATAGAACATTAACTTTTGCCTTTAGTAGTTAACTGAGAAATTACATTGAAAGGTGGGGGTTAGTTTTTGCTCATTTTGTTTTTAGCAATGAGTGACATTAAGGTGAACATTACTTGCAAATTTCCAGGTGCTTTGGGAGTGGGGGGAAAATATAGACAATCAGCTGTCCCGTTTTGGTTTTCTAAGGCATTAGCTGGCCAGTATTTTTGCAAGTGGATCACACACAGGCTGCTTTTCATCAGCTTATTTAAGTATGTGTTTACTTCATACTGGAGTTGCATGGACAGAAAATTAAACATGCATTTAAGGGCTTTGGCTGAATTAGGTTGTTTAAAACAGTTTTGGTTCCTAAATGAGATGTGGCAAGGGCTTATTTGCATGTATCTAATCTCAAAACATTGGAACCTGGTCTTCAAGTTTTCCCCTAAAGCAAGTAGAATACTGGCCAATTTATCAAGTGCATTAGATGTGAAGAATCTGGGCTTGTATTCAATTCTGGTATTATTAACAAGCCTTAAGATATGAATATTAAAACTATGAAATACACAAATTATTACAAAAACATATTTCAAGTGTACCTCACTGCAGGGTGTAGCTGTCATCTTCTCATGCTCTGATATCTGCCCTGCAGCATTATTTACTTTCTCCAAGTTCTTTTGCTGCTTTTTATTTTTTTACCTTTTTAATAAGCATAGTGCTTTTTAACACACTTAGGATTCAAGTTTAGTGAGAAGATCATGTTAGTTATTGTTGGTTGTAGCTAATGTATTATTATTCATCTTGTTATGAAAAGTGAAAGTCAAGATTTTTTTAATCCTGTAACCACAAAACTATTTATGCCATGGTGTCACCTTTTGTACTCTGTCCTAATCCATTTCCACAGAGGTTTGAAGTGTTCCAGAATAATTTTGTTGGCTTATCTCCCTACTGGTTGTTTCTTTTTAGTATTTATGGGCTAGGATTAATATTTTTGAGAAAAAAATGTAGTCATTATTATACAAAACATAGCAAAATCTCATATTCCTTTCTTTGTTTAAAATATATTCAAGTTGACAGTTACAGACTGTGAAAATGTCCAGGCTAGGATATGCTCTTATCCATAAATATGAAATACTACAATAGTAATAATTTGCAACAGTTTGTTTCTGTTCTTCAGTCTGAGGTGCTTGGTTCAGGCCTCTAAGCTCATTTGTCTTTAATCAGCACCTGTAAAAACCCACAATTTTAAGGGAGCCATTATTCATAGAGAAGGCTTTTCTTTTTTGTGTAAGCCTGAAAATTGAAACAGCAGCCATGCAGCTCTCAGCATGTACAAAACCGAAATATATTGTGTGTTTCTTGGTGAGATGCTGGGTTTGGGCAGCTTTTTTTGGCTTTTGTTTTCACATGAATGCATGATATGCACAAGAGATACTACTCTTGAAGGATATATGGCTAAAAGAACTCTGAAAGCCAAGGGGCAGAAAGCATTTATACTCTGTCTATCAAGTCTAATATTTTGACCACTGTAAATTGTAGTCTTCTACTTTTGGCACTATTTTTGGTAACTTTTTAGAATTAATTCAGTGGATTTAGAAGAGACCTCTAGCATTCAAATAAAAACTTGAAGGTAGGTGAAATCTAAGCTCTAAAGAATTATATATTGGTTGTAAATAGTTTATTATGACATCTCAAAAGCTGTATTTGGATGAACTTAGTGGAGCTATTAATTACTTTCTGTACTTATTACTATTAATATAATTTCTATAAGCCTTGGAATTAAAAATGTAAATAAGATATTAAGCTGTCTGAGTAGTTAAAAGGTTTAAGGGAAAGCAGGCTTATTAGACTGTTTAGTGTTTAAGTGACCTCCAAAGGACAGATAACAGAGTAGACCAGCAAATTCAGACATTCACTGCAAAATAAATTAACTTGTTATTGTCACATATTAACACATGATATACCTGCTAAATTGTGATTACATGTCTGGAAGCTGTAAAAATATAATTAGTATTTTCATATTTTTTTTAGAATGCAAATATATCTACACAGAAGCAGAGTGATTTGTTGGTGGGTGAATACCTTGATTTCTTTTAGACTGCAGAGTAAAAGTACAACGAGAAAGACAGGAGAGACAGCACAGCAGAAGCTGTGGATTTGGAAAGAGTAGAATGCATTAAGAAAAGACAGCTAAATCTATAAAGGCAAGCTTTGCTTAGGTCCACATCACATTAGATTTTGTTGCCAGCCTAGTATATTTTCCATACTGAATATATGTTTTAAATCTGTAGTTTTATTCATAAATTAAGAGCTATCCATATAAACTGAGGCCATTCCTCTTGCAATGGCTGAGCTTCAGAAACACCCCATCCCAAAACTGGAGGGAAGCATTGCACAGCCCAGCTAGATTAAAGCAGATTAAAAGACGTGTATATCAAGCAGAAAAACATTTGGAAATAAATTTCAGGGTAGTTCAGTAACAGCTGCAGGAATCCATGGATGAAAGACCAATTGTGAAAATCCAGCTAATGGTGTGACAGTGAACATACAGTGAGGAACCTGGCACCGGCTCCTGGTGCTCCTCTCAGGAATGTGCCACCTGCTCCCTGGCTGTGGGATGGGAACTTGTGTGTCCTCAGCACACTCCCACCTCTCTGCAAAGGCCCCATGCAGGTCCCTTGGCACAAACGTGCTGTGGGGTGTGGACAAGGTGGCCTTATCAGCCATCAAGTTGAGGAATGGTCGTGTTGAGAGGGTATTGTGCAAAAGCTCACAGCTCTGCGGGGACTAGAATTCCTTGTCAGATAGCCAGTTCTTTCCATTTCACAAGCACTGGAATCTGTCTACAGAAGTGGTTATAGTCCTGTGGATAAATGCCTTGCTCACTTTAACTGAAAATTCTAGTAAACCACTGATTTCAAAAACCTCTTGCCTTTACTTTTAAGCAGAAAGATGACAGTTTAACTTCAGATACTTAATCTGAATGGAAAAGATTAAGATTTCAGATATTACTCAGCTTTTCAATTTGCAAATCAATTCTTATAAGTTCAAATATACAATTGTTTAATAAGTTATTAAATTGTGATTTTAAATAGCTCTGGAATGTTTAATAATTGCCATACTTGCAGCATTTTAATTACTTTCATCTGTCAGTATATTAAGTGACAAGGAAACATTCAGAGGAAGAATGGAAATATTTTTTGGGGAATTATGTGCTTGTGTTGAGAGAATGCAATCTGAAAACATAGAAGAGCAGGGCTGAAGTAAATTCCCTGACAAAGACCTAAAGAAGTCAGAGGCAATATGGTTATCTTTCAAAAAGCAAAATATAGCCTCTTATTGAATCTGATGCATACTATAAAGCCTAGAAGATTCCTCTAGTGCCTGAATGATTGCTGTTCTCAGCAGCCATAAGACAGACAGGTCTTTGTCTCTTGATCTCGTTAAGGACACTCCAGGTTTTGCTCAGCCCTTGAGAAAGGAAATGTTTTGGATTGCTCTGCTGTGATTGTTTTATTGCCTGCAAGGAAAGAAGGAAAGTTGTTTACCTGGGATTATATTTTACACAATCATATAAGGGCATGACACAAGACACAAAAAAATCTTGGACACTTGGAGTTAAAATCTGATCATGCAAATAAATTGAGGCATGTGGAGAATTGTGTGGAAAAGGTTTCACATTTGGAAGACCCAGGCTTAGCTAGGAATTTCTTTCATCTCTGGATTTTTTTTTGTCAAACAGGCTTTTACGACCTTTTTCATGTACTTCTTTGGTGCATAAATAACAGCAAGACAACATCAACCATCTGTTGCACATTAAGAATTTTAATTTTAATGTACCCAGTGATGCCCTGTTTAATGGGTTTTTTTTTTACTTAGTTGCCAATATCAGCAGGATGAGCTTGATAATTGACAAGGGCGTGTAATTGATTGTCACAGGTGGAAATGTACCACTTATTACTGTGTACACTGAGAAAAGAGTCTTCAGAGATGGTGGGCTTTGATCTCTAAAAATGTAAATAATTTTGGCTTTGAGGGAAGAAATTTGGACTAAGGCACTGTCAAGGGCTAGCTGAAGGAGGGAAAAAAAGGGTCCATAGAAGAAAATGAACGCTGAGCTGTAATCTAGCTATAAACTTCTGGCAACATATCTTTTCTGCAGACCCAGTTTTCAACAGCAACTTTGACAAAGGACAGTGAGCAGTAATGGAAACTCAAGAGTAGAGCAGGTGCCTCCAAGGAAGTGTCAATGCTGTCATCCAAAAGCAGTAACCAGGATCTTGCATCTGATGACACTTGAAAAGGCAGTACAGAAAAAAAAACCCTCTTGTCAGCACTGGAATTGCTTTTAAACATGATGTTTGGCTTGTTCCACAAGGAAAAAGGGGAAATATGCATCACGCTCATATCCCAAGCTGAACGGAAATGGGAAATTCTACTACCTTTTGAAGGGAAAGTGCAGGCTTTCAACTCCAGTACAGCAAAATAAAGGAATAACTGTGGGTTTTTTTCTCACCTTTACAAATGATAACTTGAAAGAGCAATAAAGTAGTTTTCTTAGACATAAACTGGCACAATTTTTTTGTACCCAGCTATTAAAATAGGTCTTTAATCTAAGAGAATCAGACACATGCCAAACTCTTTCATGTTCAATACACTTCAAAATGTTCAAATGGCTAAAGAGGACCATGATCTACAAGATTTTCACCACAGATGGTTCACCTGTGGAAAATATTTCCATTACTACTTGAAATTTCCTCTCACATATCAAGGTGGTATCTTTACAGTGGAATTCAGGAGCTACAAATTACAAGGGGAGACAGGAAATGTCCAAAGATGCCAAGGCAGCATTTGTTCTGAAGCTGGGAATAAGATATATGACCTTGCTGTCATCTCCAGGAATGATAGATAAGTGAAGTGGGCTAATGTAGTGACACAAAAGTGCAGTGTGAGCTATTCATCCAGAAAAATGTTATCTGCATTTTAATGCAATGGGTGGTAGCCGCCTCTGAAGCTGGTTTAAGAAAACTTCTGGAGTTTTGCTACTGCACTGTAATGGATGACTATGCAATAAAGTCAGACCCGTTACAATATCGGGTAGTGACACTTCCATGAAGCTGGGCCAATGCAGCCTGCAGGTTTCTCTGAGGCTTTGCCTCCCCTAGTTTTTTTGTGACATTCTCTGGGTAATTATATATGTACTATAGGTTCCTTACTGGGAGCCTGCTTCCCAGTTTAGCAGGTTTTCTTTAGGGTAAACATGGCATTTTTACTCTTCTCCATCTCCCATTAGCTTAACAATGGTGGGAAAGCTGCTCCAAAGAGAATCCCACAGCACACCCTGAATGTCATCATTAGTCTGAAAGTTCATTTATCAACTAAATATTTCAGCTGAAATAAAAATATTTTCTTCTCTTGAATACTTTGAATACAGGCTCTTTAGCATAACTTTTCCCACAAGACTGCAACCACCTTGACACATTATGGTCAAAGATTTGGCTATTTTGACCCTGCCTTGCTGAAGCTGTTGAAAGTAAACCTCATGTTGGCATTAAAAGTCTGCAGGAAGCTCACAGAGAAATCAACATGGCAGCTCTCCTGGATCATTAATAAGCCACATATGAACTTCCTTCCATTTCCACCCCTGATGTGGTAAATGTCACCACCCAGACTGGAACTCCTTGTGCTGGGATATGGACATGAATGAGGATCTGTGGGGCATTCCCAGGTGCCTGAGCCAAGAGACTTTTGTCTGTGCTAAGTGCAAGGGTAAGAGGGCCCCAGACCTGAGGACAACAATCAGCAACTCTCACCATACACAGAGCTCAGGCACAACTCTTTCAGACCACTGCCCTGTTGCAACTCTGCGCATATAAGGTTCTGCTCTGCTCTGTAAAAGTTCTTTAATTTTATTGGTGTCCTGTACTTTTAATGGCAATTTAATTAATGCTTCTCTTTGGGGCACCTTTTGTGGCTGAAGCCTGTGAATTTGTTTTTCTGAGCTTATTTCCTCACTGATTTATTTATATATATTTATTAATCTTAATCTGCAAAATAATTTTAGAAAAAGTATTTTCTTCCTACTGGAACTGGCCTCCAACAATCACTTTTATCTAAGAATTTTGTGAACAGTGGAGAAAGGAAAAATTCCTTCTTTTAAACTGTAAAATGCCATAAGTGGCCTCATTTTTATAAAAGCTGTCAAAGTTTTGTGAATCATGAAGAAATTAGTAAAACTGCAACCTGTAGATGTCTTGTGTGGATCATTGCATACATTATTTTTAATGGCCAATTTTACCACTGTTAACTCAATCAGCACAAGAATTATATTTCTGAAAGCTAAGACAACTTGGACACATTTTATAAATTTCTTTCCAACATGTTGGAAGCAAAGCAAACTGCTGTGTTTACTGAAGAGGACAGCTTTCCTGTGAGAGTTTATTTTTATTCCTCTTCTTTGCCAGTTTCAGGGAAAGATCCTATAATTATCGACTATCTTTTAGTGGTGATTTACTTGGCGAAGATTGATTAGCACAATCAGTCACTCTAAAGCAATTTTCATCACCAAATATTAGATGGTTTCTTCTCCTGCTTGATTAGCAGTTCTGCTGCAGGTTACATTGTAGATGTAATTCTATAAACATGGCTTGCAACGTGTTTTTATATGAAAAATCCTCATCTAAATATAGAAATTCTTAAATATTTATGGGTATTAATTGTGTGCGTGCACACGTGTACACATGACTGTGTGTATATGTATGTGTACATGCATGTGTCATGTTTATATGCATACATATATGCATATGAAGAAAAAATCTGAAAATGTTGATTCTATTTTAAATATGGAGCTTGTATTTGTATTCAGAGATTAATCTTCCACACGTGTATATGAGTAGTATTTTTGTTTGATCTTATCATCCTGACCCAGCATAATCTGTGTAAACGAAATGAAAAAATCATTATATATGCTTAGCAGAAAATAATTCAGATTTGCCCTTAAAAACACAGCTAGCTTAATACATTTTGGCATAGGAAATGTGTTGTGGTGTTTTGGTTTGGAGTAGAGGTCTCCACCCCTTATTCTGTACCATTTGTGTCACACTCACATCCTATGCTATCCAACAATTTAAAGGCATATCCAACACAATCTCCAACATTTTGGGCCAGGCTATAGGATTTAACATTACAATTAACTCCTCCCCTTGGAGTTTGCCTTCCTGCTGTAGCAATTTCATAACACTCCACTCAAATCATGAATTATTTTCACACAGGTTTCATGCCCATATTGTTCAGACTGATTTGGTTTCTTGTGGTTTTTGCTTTTTATTTGGAATGTTTGCTGGTTGAGCTATTCTGTTTTAAGCTTTCAGCTTTAAAGGCTGCACAGTTTGTGCCTGTTTTCTAGGGCTGACTAGGGTGAACTGCTGCTCCAGCTGAAGAAATCATGTGCAATTCCTATCCTAAAATCTTCATCAGATTGAAAGAAAGCAGAAGAAACTATATTCAAGTACAGATTCAGCAGAGCTGCTAAAGTGTCTGCAACTCCAGATATTGCAAGGCACTGTGCATGGTATAGATCAAATAATGCAGCTCACTCTCACAGCCATGTAAATAATACATTTGCCTATAAAAATGTTATATGTGCATTAATAGGAAGCCACATTTTATGAGCAATTGAACAACATTGATTTTGTGTTTTGGGGCAGTTTCCTCCACTGTGCATATGAAGGGTGACTGAACTGCAGGTACCTGCACAGGAGGCACAAAACATCCATCCCATGAGGGGTTCATTGCCTCAAGCAACCTCTTAACCTGGGGCTGATCTAGAAAAAGGAAAGAGACTTCTACTGCCAGACCATGGCCTGGGGCAGCAGCCTGCCCTCAGCAAGGAGCCGTGGTTGTGCTGAGAAAGGAGAGGTTGAATGTGAAACCAGGGTAGGGTTGTAGGACTTGGGAGAGGAAGGAGTTCCACAGCAGCTGCAGCAGGGCCCTGTCTCCCACCTCTGATGGCAGCCAGCATGAGGAGGTCCCAAGTCTCCTTCTCCTGAGATCAAATTATTTCCTGATTTCCCCGGAACTGATTTTCCTGCTGAGTATAAATTCAGTTTTTTACTTTGTCTTGGCTTTCCTTTCAGTGCCTTGACTTTCTGTTCAGTTCAGTTGGAACTGGCTACTCAGTTCTAGCAGTGGATACAGGATTTCAGACCAAAATGTTTTTATGAAACAGAAATGAAAGCTTTTTGGAAGTTCAGTACACTTCCTCAGATTTCAAATGGGACAAGACTTCCAGTGCCACTTGAAAATTACAAGTTATGCAGAAGTGAAAATATCCGTATCTATATCTGGCTCTCTATATATCCTACTCTCTCATAATTCTTAAAGGCAGATAAACCCAGGAAGACAATCTTTCATGTAAAAATCAAAACTGTTTTTCCCTTGAGTTTCTAAATTTATAGCTGTGTTTTCAGTGACAACTTAGCTCTATTTATATCTCTTCTTTTTCTGTGTACTCATGTTATATCTAATGTAAGAGTTAATGGAGCTGTAACTTACCACATACAATAAGTGAACAAGAGAAAATTAGGTTTTCATGCAAAATCACATAATTGATGTCTTATAAAATACTGAAAAGCGTTCATATTTTTGCTTATATATCTAGATTTATATAAACATCCAGTACCAGAGGAAAATGTGTAAAAATTACTCCCTCTGATCTGAGAACAAAAACTGCATGTTCACATAGGAGTCCAAGTTTGCATTCTTGCTTACCAAGTAGCAAAAAAGAATAAGTAACCAGGCTAGTACACACAATTCATTTTTCTAAGCACGGTACCTGGCTGTAAAATTAGAAATACAAAAGAAAAGGAAAGAAAAGCAGATATGTAACATTTTAGAAATGTAACTCTTGTATTACTGTAACACAAAAAAATCCAGTGACAGAATTATCACAAAGAAATGGTTTTACTCTGTTTAATTCCATCACTCTTCCTGACAGACAGACTTTAAGGTACTAGTGTTGAACACAGGTTAACAAAAATATTAGAAAAACTTCTTGAATCGCCAATACTTCATTTTTTTGACTTCTAAATGCACAGGATATGAGGAAATATTACTTTTATAATGTACTTTTTACAATGTAGGAGACGTCAGTAACAGAAATTGTCACCTGTCATGGTTTCAGCCCTGCTAGAAACTAAGCTACACTCAGCCTCTTGCTCAACCACCTTCTCTTCCCCTGAGCCCACTGGAATGGGGAGGAGAATCAAAGTAAAACTTGTACCTTGAGATAAGAAGAGTTTAATAATCAGAAACAAAGTAAAATACAGTAATAATGATTAATTATAATAAGAAGGAGGAAAAAGGGGGGAAATAAGTGATGCACAATACAAGTGCTCACCCCTCACTGACCAGTGCCAGATCAGATCCCACTTTACCCTGATCATAATATCACGTGGTCTGGAATATCCCTTTGATCAGTTGGGTCACCTGTCCCAGCTGTGACTCCTCCCAAATTCCCATTCCCCCCAACTTCCTCACCAGTGTGACAGCGTAAAAGCTGCAAAGTCCTTGGCTCTGTGCAAGCCCTGCTCAGCATTAAGAAAAATTTCTCTACGCTATCAACACTGTGCTCAGCACAAATCCAAAACACTGCCCTATACCAGCCACTGGGAAGAAAATTCACTCTACCCCAGCCAAAATCAGCACACTAGCATATTAATTTCCAACTGTAACCCTTTTGCAGATTTTTTTTTTTTTTGCAAACTCTCACAATTAGAAGTAGTGATGGCAGCAGGCAGCATGCAGCGTGGTGAGGGTTTTTGCTTAGGCCTTATTCCATTTCTGAATTGGGTAATCAGCTCTGTACCACTAGTACTATACACATACCACAGATTATCACCCTTAAATTTACCTCAGGAATTTAGCTGAAGGTGATGAATTCATATAGAAGAACTGCTAAAGTTTTTAATTAACCAAATGAGAGATGCTGAGATTATTTCAAGTAGTATTTGTGGCAAATCACTATATTCTAGTTGAACAAAAATGAAGAAAACTCACTGATCTGTTATGATTCCTGTTTCTTGCAAAAGCTTTGATTACTGAGCTGGAGAAGATCTCTCAGATCACAGGGTACGACCTCCTGTGTGGAGCACAATGTTCCTGTACAGAAAGCCAACAAGAAATACACCTAACTTATTTCTGAACAACATTAGTTAAAGTGACTCAGGTTCATCAGTAGAAAGCATTTTTCCATCATCTAATTGCCCATCTGCTAAGAAATGTTTCCTTTTATCTAATTCTGACCTTTTATTTTTAAACAGTTAATTCCGATTTGATTTCTAAAAAGAAAGCAAGCAGTTATTCCTTTAGATTTCTCTTCAGATGTAAGGAACTGGTAAATAGCTTCAAAGACTATTAAGTAATGCCAACTTAGTGCTCCAGCTCCATATATCCATGATATATGATAATCACCTTTGCCATGGCTGAGATTTAATTGAGCCAAAAAACAATACCCCAATTTGGATAGGTATTTGCTTTAAAAAAAGATTTCCCAAGTAGTCAAAATGAAAATATTAGACATAGGAACCAAACCTAACCTTTTATAAATAATGCATTTTCTGCTGAAGTGAGGAATTCATGTAGTTTTTGTTAGATCTGAGTGGGTACGTTCAAAATTCTCCGGCAGACCAAATATCGGAAATCTCAATTATGGATTTGCACTGAAGAACATACTACTAAATTAGATTTATTAGCACAAAATCCTGTGATAAGCCGTCAAATTCATTTGCATTTGCCCTGTAACTACTAGAATTCACAAAAGCAGGAATTAGAAAATGCATAACAAACAATTCAAGTCCCGAGCTGTGTCTTTGAAATGTGTGTTGTAAGTTGCAAATTAAAGACGGTAACAAATCAGGAAATAATAAGTATCTTTTATGACTGGTTTTCTTTGTGATACAACTTTTGCAGGAAACCTTTTAAATGATAGGCAGGAAATGAAGGTTTTCTGCTGTAGAACACTACGAATTACCATCTCACTGAGTGATTATGAGCATTGCCTGATGTCAACTGCCAGTGTGGTTGTTTTTACTCTGCTTGGCTGTCCTTTCAGGTCCCAGGCTTATATCACACTATTTTCTCTAAACTAATTATATTTAGGACTAAAATGTGCCTATAAGTCACAACATTTTCCTAGAGACCATCTGGTGTCCAAAGTCATGGGAATGTTGGCTGCTCTGCCTGACCTAACAGGCCGTTAAACTTAAATGTATTACTCTTCATTTAGTGGAGGAGAAAATAAAGTCAAGAATGTCTCCTTTGGTCTCAAAGAAGAAAAGTTTTTTAAAAAAGGGAAACATTTGAAATAGATGTCAGAAAGCTTAGTGATAACATTTAATCCTGGGGAGCTAAGGTTGAGAGCTTAAGAAGCTTGTTTCTAATTTTCAGACGAAGGATAATTATTACACAGCAAAAAAGAAAAAAACACACCATAAATGCTGCAACATGAGAACTGAGACAACAAACAAGTGACTACAGAGAAACAGTCTTTCTGTTTTGGTCACAGTTGGATTTATAAAACAGATCTTCCTTTCCCAGGAGTGAAAGTCCTGCCTGCTGCAGTGAGGAGTTCAATCCCACACCCCGTGTGCTGCTGGATGCATCTCCCGAAGCTGCCTTCCAGGAGCTGGGCTGTGTTTGCCCGAGAGCCCTGGGCTGGGGCTTGTACATGAGGGGCACCTCTCTGAGGAGATGTGCTGCTGTATTCTTGCTGTGGCAAAATGCTCTGTCCCTCCAACAAAGAGCTGTCACCAGCAAGTGCAAAGTGTATCTCTGCTTCCTTCACACCTGGGAGCCTCACCAGGTGCTGTGGCCACAGCCACCAGTCCACATCCAGCATCTGCATCTCCTCCTCCCTGCATGGCTGGGTGGGAATGTCTTCACCCAGCAGCAGTTTTGGGCCAGTTTCCCCCTTTCCCTTCAACACAAACCTAAACCATAATCTTAAAGCTCTCCAGAGGGTTGGTAGAAATTTTTTTTCTTGCACTCTTTCAGGAGAGTCCCAATGTGTAGACGATGCTCAGAGCAAACTCTTTTTATCCTCATTATATGAGGAACCAAACAGAGCACTTGCCTGTCAGTGTTAGTATTCACAAAAGCAGACATGGTTACTTTCTTTGTATTTATTTTTATACAGTGAAAAAAAAATTCTTTTTCCAGAAGAGACTGATTTTATTTTAGTTTTGTTGTTGTTGTTGTTGTTGTTGTTGTTGTTGTTGTTGTTGTTGTTGTTGTTTTTGTTGTTGTTGGTTTGGTTTTGGGTTTTTTTGAGAGAAAGTATCATATCTCAAATAGGAAGATGTACACTTAAAGACATTATAACACTAGAAATAATACAGCAACCACTAATCCATCAAGAAGTCTGGGGATTGTTCTAAAAAGACAAATAATAAAACCCTGTTTTACTGGTGATGATGCCATCTCTAGACAGATAGTGACAGCTGAGCATCAGTGATGGATGAAAGCAATTTCTGTCTGTGTATACATCAGCTGTAGTAAAGCCACCAGGACTTGGTGTTCTTTCTAGTGATTTTAATTGGGGTTTTGCCATTAAAATTAGCAGACTTAGACCCCTAATCATGATGAGTCTGATTGTACATATCTACAAAAAAGCATTGAAAAAATAATATTCTTAAGCCTCTCCAACTGTATAAATATCTGACAGCCAAACAAATGTTTTTAAAGTGAGATACACAGAGACCTTCCAAGCTTCTGCTAAGTGGTGGTTTTTAATTAACTAGAAGATGTGCGAAGCTGCAAAAAGATTTAGAACATTAAAATCTTGAAAGGAGATGCATTAATGAGCCTACCATTGGAAGTATGTATGACTACCACTGGTACATAAAGAATATATGCATAATCTCTTTACCTGCACATAATTACTGCCACTAAAAAAAAAGTCCTGATGCACCAATGTTGTGGCCCTCTTTACTATGATCAAAGTGATGCCTTAAATTTTAGCTTTCATGTTTTTCAGATCCTGTGCTGCCTAGGGGGGTAGTTCTAAGCCTCATATTAAGTGCTAGTAAGCTCTCTTCACAGAGCAGGTAGACAATCCAAACAATTCCTTTCCTGCTGAAGACCAAGGACAACTTTCAGGCCCAAAAGCACAGACAACGGTGGACTGAAGGGAGGAACAAGAAGGATGAAACGTCACAACCTGAAGCTGTAATTGGACAATTAAACCCCAATATGCAAATGGACCAAAACTTATAAAAATGTAAGACCTCATGACCAGTTGGGTATTTTGTGACCATTCTTAGTCCATCTTGAGTGTAGCCCTTTTCAGGCTCCTGTCCTGCCTAAGGTGGATCCTGGAGGTGTTTCAATAAATACCTACTTTATTCTCTAGCTCTGTTTCAGCTCAGCCTTCCTAAGACATCAAAAGTACTTTTTGTTATTTCTCTGGCATACTGGATTCTACATGGGGAAAAACACTCAGAAAGGACTCTGATCTGACAGCCATAAATGTTTTAGAGGCTGACGCTTAGCAGAAATGATGATTAATTTTTGCCACACCAAGCACCATATCTAAGCACTGCAATCTATTTCTTCATTGTAACCATTTGATAGCAATCTATGCACAATGTTCAGGTCTAAAATTATTAGTTCAACTATTATAAAAGAACTTTGGCTGACAGACAAAGTCTGCTAGAAGATAACAATAGCAGGATCCCTGCTAATAGTTGTACTTCCTGTGGCTAAACTTATCTGAGTGGGACTAGAGTAGCAAGGTGGTCACAAGAAGATACATTAATGATTCATTTAAGGGACTGAAGTTCCTCTTTCCATCCCACACCTTTTAAATACACAGGGATAGTAGCTGCTCAATGACAGTCCCTCTTTCAAGAAAACTAAAGTTTACCTTCATCCCAAGAGAGCTTTTTTAGAGAGCCTAAGATACCCGATCTTGTTTTAGGAGTTCCATAAAAAAGTACAAAGTTACAAAATTAACAGTCAGTTGTGAAAAAATTCCACATTTATATACAGGCCCAAATAGTTTGATTTGTTTATCTTGAACTATATCAAGGTTAATAGAATTATACTGAGTTTCATTACTTATGAATGCAATTACCAAAAAATTGACATGTAGGTAGACAGGAACCTTTAGCACATCCTGCTGCTGGGTCCATGTTCTACTAGAACCTCCCTGCTGAAGTGCAGGCATTCATTTTTACCAGTGCTTAAATTAAATGTTGGATTCTGAACCACAATGAAGTAAATTGAAAGGAATAGTGGGCATCAATACTATTTAAATTATTTCTACGTTATGCATTCATCTGGGGCATTAACCAAGACAGAAGAACATGATTTTCTGACTCTTTTCTTCCACTACTGAAAATGTGTGGTATACATATGTATTTATATGAAGTTTATAAGCATATTACATATATGTTGTATTTTATATGCATATGCATACATACATTAAAAAGTAAAGTAAAACCATGAAATATGAATTTTTCCATTTATTTACACTGTTTTCCACAACAATAAGTATGTGAAAATGTGATCAAAAAAACCCACTGTAACTTAAAATAAATTATAAGGCAGTTCCCTCATCTAAATGAATGCCTGTATTTCTGGAAAAAAATAGATTGCCTTTTTAAAAGGATGAAGGTACCTTCTGCTGTGACTAATCTTATCTAACCATCTGAGAAAAGCATAGCAGGAAGGAATTTATTGAGTGTAATTATTCAGTATGCAGGTAGCAGTAAATAGCAAACACACGCTTCTTAGAGCATAGAGTCAATAGAAGAAATACTTATTTACTGAGGGCTTTTGCAAGTCTGTTTTCAGAACAGAGTCAACATTCAGCTCTTAGGAAGGATGCATCATTATCTGCTGTAGAAAATTTTGGACTAACAAATTAGCATTGGTTTTTGTTCCTGTGTTATCATTCTTAAATATAGCAGAATATGGATAATATAGAGGTCTCATTTTATGAAATATAAGAACCCATATTTTCTTAAACAAAAAGTTTAAGAATTCTAATTAATTAATTCTAATTCTAATTAAAAGCTCCTGCTGCATTATCTTCCTCTCTGGCTGTATAGGATGTATATAATTTCAATTTCAATTGCAATATTTTGGAATCTATCAATTCATCATCTTCTAGATGGCTATTGTCAGAAGCTTTATGACCTGGAGATATAGGATGGCTAAAAATGTCATTTAGACTTCATAGTCCCTCTGAAAGGAAATCAAGTATCCATTACATTGATGTCTTCAGCATATAGAAGGGGAGCCTAAATGTGCCTTCCAAAAATATGGCATATGCAGCTAATAGTAATTTTCCTCTCTTCCTATTGTTCTGCTCCTTTTTAGTCTTCTTTGGCTGCTTCAAACAGAGATGAGTCTTCTGGTAAGAGGTTAGTCCTTATTTCTTGGCCTCATTCTCTTAAGATAAGAAGTTACTGGAAATAGTCTGCAGCTCTTGCTCCCCTGAGAAAGAAACTTCCTATTTTTGTAAAAGGATCCTTCCTGGNACCCTTTAATTTTATAATTTTCTAATTTAATTTTAGTTCTACAAACACCTTTTTACTTTTTCTTCTAGTTCCTCAGCTATGCAAATGGAATAACATAATTTTCAATTTTTTAATAAAATTTTTTAAAGGATATTTTATTTCTTAGTACTAAAATGCTGTTCAAAGCACCTTTATTACAGAAATCAAGGAAGCTTAAAGTAAATACAGTGCTGATAGCATCACCTTTTTTTTCCCCTTCTTTCAAACCCTTGAAAGATTTGTACATACATCACTTGGATATTTTGCTTTATACTGTCTTGTAGATTTTTCAGGGGATATGTGAAGAATTTATATTGCTGATAATCTTATAGACAATGCCACGTTGCCTAGTGCTCTGAAAGCTTGACAAAAAAATTAATTTGTTAATGGGCTCGTGAATAGCCACACTGGGGTTTTACATATTTTCTTCCTTGTGTGCTGGTATTTTTGACAGTGTTTAACAGCTGTTCAGATTGCAATTTTATATTTTAAATCAAATTTAATCACCTTTACCTAAATGTAGACTCATTTTTGTAATTTTTCTTTGTTGCTGGTACCTCATAAAGAAATATGGAATAATCCCCCAGTAACAGCATTTAATTCACGACAGTTCCATGGGTTTCTAGGTGACCCGGATGTGTTATTGCACAATATTTCATCGTTTTCATTCTGCCTCTTTTGCATGACATACCTATTATTTAAAATATAGGCAGGTGTCTTCCCATATCTTTTGAAGTTTTCAATGTCTTTCCTCCCATAAATATTCTTTGCCATCCCACTTTATGGCTTTTCATTGCCATGATATGAGCTTAGACCCATTGCTTCTCTTAGTTCTGTCATCCTCATATTTATAGCCTTGCTGTTATCAGATGTGGTATCTCCTCTGATGGTCCCATATACAATCCAGTGCTGCGTTTTTATGTTGTTTTGGTTTATTTTATACTTTCAATTGAATTACAGCTTTCACTAGTATTAGGCTTTGACAACTTAGGATGCCTTTCATCTATTATCTATCCTAGCACATAGCCTTCTTAAAAACCTATACTCACAGTTTGATCTCACTGCATTAAAAAAAAATCCACCTTTTTTTTTGTTTATTCCATTCTCATTTGAACATTACTTTTTTATATGATATGCCTATTAAGTGAGCACTAATTTTTGCATCTTTATGAGTAATCCCCATTTTCCATGTCAGTGACAAGGAGTATACAATCAGGTGTCCATCCACACCTTTGAATTCAGTAACATCTGTGTGTATCTGAGTTTCCACAACTGACTACTCTTACCACTGGGATAGGGATTACAAATCTCACTGTACTGCAGTGACATTTCTGCAATTTCATGTTAGCACTTCAACCTTGCTGCCACTTTTTGCACATTCTGAATACCTCCTTGAACATATTAATTCTTTTCATAATTTTGAAGGTATTTCTGGTGTTCTATTGTTTTTCATTTTTACAATTTCTGCACAGTATCCTTGACATTTAGTCCCCCCCATCTTCAGCTTCCACTACAGCCTCCTTAACTTATCATTGCATTTCTCCCTATTACCTCCCCAACATTTCATCAGCTTTCCTCATAGCTAGCAGTGCAAAGGGATTTGGAAGGCTGTTGTATTTTCTTTTAATTTCTCTGCAGTCTCTTTCCAAAGGAAAACCACATAGTTCTGAAGCATGGAAAAAAGGCAGAGTTCCCAGACACCTGAGAAGGAAAGGTCAGCCTGATCCAGGAGCTTTCATAAAATCTTATTAAATTCCTTCTACACATTAGGTTGTTTTATAAAGTTCCCAAATGCAAATATTACAGCTACTAAAAGCAAGAACAAATCCATATGACTCATTAGTACAAAAAAATAAGCCAATGCATAAAGTTAAAGTCAGTCATAATTTCAAAGGGATGCGAGATAGGAAGACTCTTGAATATTTGACAGAAATTATTGTCTCCAAATTGCACGTCTATTTCTAATTCTCACAACAGTCTTTTGTGTCCTCCCCACACTGGGAAATATTTTTCTTGCCATAGAATCCATCCATTTTAATTAAGTAGTCAATTTGTAAAAACCAACACATTTTGCTACTACATTTTGAAATTCACATTCTTCTTGCTTCTTTCTTGGAGTGGGAAGAAGAGAAAAATTCACTATGACAAACCCAAATTTGCATATTTTTGAGCCAGGGACATGGAGTCACTCCAAGTCATTATGGAGGTGCTAGTTTATCATGTCCACATGCACTTGTTCATACACAGCACCATCTGATGCTTTTGTGTGAAACAGAAATATTGGCATTGAGTTAAAGTTGACACAAAATTCAGCAAGTTTTGAAAATAATTATGGCACAGACTGTTTGGATCTGATCCCAGCCTTCAAGGATGTCACGCAATTTCCATAAAGCTGAAACTTATTAAAAAAGCAAAAAAAAAACCCAGAAAACAACCCCATAAATTTAAAACCTTGTGTGGTTGTACAAAACAAAACAGCATAGCTTGCTTAAAATAGCAAGAAATGGAGATTTATGGGAAAATACTTTGAAATTAATTTCTGTTTTCTTTGGTAATAGTCAGGCCAAAATCTTCAGCATTTAAAAGTGTCTGCTCTCTGCTAGCTTTCTTCTGGCAGCCTGTGAGACTGTTTCCAGCCCTGTTCTCCTGGCAGATGGAGCTCAAGGAGGGAAACATCTGCCTCCGTCTGCCAGGGCACTGTAGACACATCTAACCTGAAGTATGTGAGTACTCCTTCCAGAGTGGGAATTAATGCTATAAAGCACAGAAAAAGCCTAGGCAGTGTTTTCTTCTCTACCAAAACAAAGTGAATTGCTATAGATGAGAGGGTGACCCAACAGTGATGTAAAATCACTGGCATTCCCACCGAGAATTCCCTTTCAGGCATGCTATTTCAGTGGGGAGGGAGGGTAGTGGGATAGGTGTGATGTAGGCTGAAAAGAGGATCCAACTCTTCCAACCAACTCCCATCTCACACCCTTACTTCACAGTGGTGGGAATCAATTTGCTTTCAGTACCGTGTCACTGTTTCCATTTGGGTTTTGGATCCGAAATGCCATTTTTAGAGAGCCAGACATGATGTAACAAGGCCATGGAGTCTTTTCTTCTCAGCCCCCAGACCTGCACTGCCAACCTGCAGCTGCCTTCAGACAGAGGCATGCCCTCAGCACTTGGCTCCCTGGCTTCCTGATGCTCCTTGTACATTCAGGCTGCATCCGTTTGTGAATCAGTCCCTTCATTCTTTGCACCACCGGGGCTCTTCAGACAGATGAATCCCACTCAAAACAGAGAGGCAATTTCCAATCCACGTTTTGGAGACACGGGGATGAGCAGTGTGAAAGGTCTGTAATGGTTCATCTCCAACGAGCAGCATGCCACAGACATCTGTTCTGTGTGTGCCTGTGCAGGCACTGCTCACAGCCAAGCCTCCAGCAGCAGGGCAACACCAGCCACGCCGCTGCCAGCAGCTGGCTGCCATCCCACTGTGGTCCCATAAGGACAGAAAGCTTTGGGGATTATATAATGTTTCTGTAAGTGATAAATGAAAAAGGAAAACTTCAGTGCAACCCTGCACTCCTGAAACTGAAAAGGAAGTTGAATTTTTAAAAATTCATCAATTTATAAAAAGCAACACCAAAACACAACTGTTTCCCCCTGTAACAGGATAAGAGGAGAGAAAGGGGAATGAACTGATTCTGCAGAAGAGTACGGGTTATTTATTACCAGTGCTTGTTCTAAATAGTGTGCATTCCTAATGTATTCATCTACTCAACTCAGTAAGAGATTGGGGTATGCAAAGAATCTGGGACTGGGTTTAATTTTCATGCTAGTCAAAGTGATTTTTCTTCAATCTATCATATACTGTATTTGACATATAGCTTTTCCCTTAATCAGTAATTGACTGGTACATGCTTTGTGCTCCAGTGAAGGTAGATTTAATACACTGGACATCAGAATGAGCTATTTTTGTCTTTTGAATGACAAATTTAATTTTTGTAAGATGTATTGTACTATTGTTTCTACTAATTTCACATTCTTCACCAGCTCTTTGGTCCATCATTTCATAACTGTTTTACTTCAAGTGAGCAAGGATCCTGAAAAACATCAAAGGTGCCTTGACATCTCTCAATTGATCATGACAGCCTCTTTCATCCTCCATATTTCTTAATGTGGAGACATCCAGTAAAGGAAGAAACACAGGAATGTGGTCAACAGACGTAGGAAAAGTGAGTCACTGTTTTTTCAGTGATTTTAAGAGTGGAATTTCACTCTTAAAATTTTACTCCACTTTCCAGATTAAATGGACTAGGGGATTGAGCAATTTACCTGGCTAGCTAGTGGAGAGACGCACACGTTAAAGGAAAATGTAAGTCACCTTCCATGAGAGAGCTTTAATTTATTTTCTTTGTCTAAAACTGATTTTTGGGTCAAAATAATTTTTCTGGTTTCATTCTGAATCTTGGTTTTGTGTGTATTTTGTTTCCTTATGAAAACAGAGCATTTTGGTGAAAAAAACCACTTAAAATCAATCTAGAGAAAAGTCCTAATAAATAGCTATTGTTTTCTCAATCTTCTAAAAATTGATCACCTTATTTGCTTTGCATTAGATTCTGTTAAGAAATGAAGTTTTTGAGAATTCTAAATGTAAAACTTTCTTGGCTGTATTTCTGATTTCAAGCTTCCCTTCACTTTTATTTTCACTACTTCTTGTATAACTGACAGAAGCCAAATGAAACTCTTTTGCTGGCAGTCTTAATATGAATAACAAAGCAACTGGAGCTGTGAAGCACCACTTCTTGGCTAAAAACAAGTGGTGAGTGTACAGTGTGGAGGAGGGAGCAGGAGGAAAGGGAACTGCTAGGTCTCAATTTTCCTTTTCTTAAATGTTAGACATGCATGAAGTTAGTCTGACAGAACAGGAGATTACAAGAAATGGGTGTAAAACACTTTCTATACAATCTCAAGGTATCAAAAAAATGACAGACGGGGTTTAAAAAACACCTCAGCCAGGTGAGTGTCCTTTCCCTCATTTAGGAGAAAGAGCTGAGCAATTTGCTTGAAGGCAGTACAAAGTCGATGACTGAAATTCTGACACATTATAATAATACAATAGCCTTGCTAGATTAGTAATAGGATTGCCCTCAACAATCAGCCTTCCCCTTCCTCATCTGCATTTCTACTAAGGGCAATACAGAAAGAGAGGAAATGCAAAGGGATGAAAGGGCTGGAGTTTAGGGAGAGGGAACTGCAGGACTACTGCTGGAGAACAGGCCTGGTGCCTTTGTCAAATGCCAAGTGGACCACAGGAAGGTAAAAAAGAAGCCTGAGGGAGCACAGAACTGGGATGGGTCACACCTGGAACAGCAGCAAAACTTCCAGACTTGGCTGTCCTTCCCACTAGCAGGAGAGACAGAACCACAGGATGGATGCTGGGGAGGAAAGGTTTTCTAGGTGACCTTCATGTTCACCAAAGTAATCAAAGAACACAGCAATATATCCCTTTCTTGCTGAGTTTTGTCATTAATTTTAATTAGATTAGCTCTAACATTGAAGTTAGAAGCATTCTCTTAATATGGCAGAATAAAATGAACCATCTTGCCCTCTTTAAATACTTTGTCATTTAAAGTGGAGTACTAGAAGAAAAAAAAAAACAAAAACACAAAACAAAACAAAAACGAATGCCACATTACAAATGCAACGAAAAAACAGCAACATCAATTCAGCCAATGAAAAATACATTTCTGTTGATGCTCGAGGGCATATGAAAAGTGTTAAAATATATGAGTGAGGAAATGCACTCAGTCAGATGTACAAATGACAACAATTTGGGGAAAGATTCAAAACATTGTGAAAGAAATTCCAACAGGCATCAACAAGCAGAACAAATATACTTTCCCAGATATGATGTCTGGGAGGTTGCACAGTAGCTCATTTGGCTATATGGGGTGACAATATATCAGGAGATAATGTTCCTACAATCCCAGCCTCTGCAGAAAAGGAAAGAAAAAAGAAAAGAAATGAGAAGGATATTAAAATTTGTTGCGATGATGCTCCTCTTCTTAGTTTTGGATGAATCAGTCACATTGAATTTTCTGTTTGTCACTAGCTTAAACATATATTTCCCCTTGGTATGAGTATACCACCTGGTGCAAAGAGTAGTTTCTACTCACCTTTTTTATTTTCTTTGATATGTCATATTCTGTTTCATCACAGTTTTCAAAACACATTTTGTTTTCTTGCATGGACATAACACTATTTACCATTCCTACTAAGATAAACTTTTCACATGCTTTTTCAGTCTCTGCCTCATTTTTTTCATAGTGACTGTGCACTTTGTGTCACAGCCAGTACTAAACCACCCAAGGTTTTCTTCTGCCATGTAGTGACAGGTTCACCATGGATAAGGGAAATGCAGCAGCTCTTAGTGGTGCTGTACTTCCCAGTTTGGGTGCTATTTGGCTTTAGAGTCTAATTTAAAACCAAGCATGTTAGCAGCAATGACCTCAGCCCATGCATAATTTAGACCCTACCCCATTTCAGAGAAAACTAACTGAACTGCTGCCTCACTCCTCCTGATATTATCACGTGGTCTGGTGCTAAGGTAGTGTGTGGGATAGAGGTCCCACAGAAACCAACATCTTGCTTGCTTGGATCCTTGTTTAAAGGTTGCAAGCTGGAAGCTTCTCAGGGGACCTCTGTCACTCAGCTTTTCCTTTTGAATCTGCAAAAAATTGTTATTAGAGGCAGCTGTGGGTCTGGGCTTTGCTTGCTACTGCTCTCTTGTAAAAGCCTTGTTCATGATAGAAGAGGGAAAAGGCTTGAATCCCTCACTTTTCCTTATGCAGTGTCCATCATATTCAGGCCAATTCCTTCAGCTCTTTGACTTGGAAGGACCCTTGACTTAGCTGTGACTTAGGATGGCATGAGGAGCAACTCTCCACAAATTTGCAGGTGGCACTGAACCAGAGAAGGAGCAGCCAGCACACTGGAGGGCAGGACCAGGATTCTGAAGGAGCTGCAGTAATGGTCTGGCAGGAACCTCACAAAGATCAAGGATGCAAATGCAAACCTTGCACCTTAGAGAGGATGATACCACACACCAGTACAGGCTGGGGTAGCTCTGAATAAAAATGACCTGGTGATCAAGACGGGCAGCGAGGTAAACAAGCACCACCAATGTGCCCTTGCAGCAAAGAAAGCCAAGAGCATCCTGGGTTGCCTTGGTAAAAACACAACCAGCAGGTCCAGGAGGGTGATTCACCACTTCTGTTCAGGATTTGTAAGACCATTTCTGGAGTGCTCTATCCAGAATTTTGGCTGCCCAGTGAAGGAAAGGTACAGTCATGCTGAGTGAGTCCTGCAGATGGCAGTGAGGATGGTCAGATCACTCTATATAAGAGAAGCTGAGAGAGGTGGGATTGCTGAGCCTGGAGAAGTAAAGACTCAAGGACATCTTACTATTTCCTGACCTGAGGACACAAAAATGGTGGTGCCAGACACATGAACTAGTACAACAGTAGTAGTAGTAGTAGCAGCTCACTTATATAACATCTTTGTGTGTCTTGGAAAAATAGTACTCATTGGAAATGCTTTAAATTAGAATCTTCCCATTTCAAGTTATATGCAGAATAATATATTGTACTTCAAAAGATATTGTTGCTCCAAAGTGTGGCACTTAGAAGTCTGGGAATGACAAGATTTAGACGGATTTAATTCAGCTGTTTCTACATGCTCTGACAAACGTAAATGGTGGCATACTAATTAGTACATGAGCATGAGCTGTGTTTCCCAAGGATCCCTGCCTCTCCAAGGAAATGAAGCAGGCAGACAGTAGGTCTTAGAACCTTTACTATTTATTCATTGCATTTTATCTCTATACTGAGTTCTTATCAAATACAACGGTATTAATTGTCTTGAAATAGTTTTATGATCTTCGTGACTTTAGCATACAGCTTCTCACAAAGAGTAATGAACATCTCTCTTAGATTTAGAGATGGTGCATTTTTTTCCTGTTTCCTGAGAGAGATTTCATGTACAGACTTAGCAAGATTCATTGGAACTGCCCACTGATGGCCAGAGTAGGTAGTGCTTTTTACATGGTTTTTGGAAATATTCAACAATCTTTTAATATCTTACATGTTAGAAACATCCTCGTAATTTATTTCATTTTCCAGTTTGAGCTCCAAACCAGATAAGTCATTCAGACATTTCAAAGAATTACTTATTTGTACAGATGAAAGGCACACTGTGTGAAATTGCACTGAACCACAAGTTATGTCATCAGCAAAGGTCAGGTCTTCCTGGAGACACAGAGGAGATCCTTATCACTTGAACTAATAGTTTCAGTGGCTGTTCCTTCTCTGGACTGACCGCCCAGGGAGGCAGGGCAGACTTTTGCAGTTGATTTCACATCCATTCACCATAGGAAAAGAGATAGTCACAATACTTAAGTCAAAGAGAAATTTCTGAGGCAATGGTGCTTGTTACTTTGTTATGAACTCTGCTACTTTGGCTTTCTTGCTGTCTTTTCCCATTTTGCCTCTATTCACTCAATCTTCCTTGTACATTTGTACTGTCTCTGCCTTCTTTCCAGACCTCCTTGCCCTTTGTGAAGCCCAGACTTTCCTAACCCTTGAAACCCCAGTGTTGGATGGGGCCTTAGGGACAAGTGTAACCACTATGTGGGCTGTTTTTAATAAGCTCTGTGAGCAGAGTATCTTTGAGGTGTGCTGACATGTCCCTGTTCCTTTTCACTCCCAGGGTGGGCTCCAGCAGCCTCTCTGAAGGTGGCAGAAGGTGGAGGCCGGAGCCTGCCCAAGCATCCACCTGCTGATACATCCTTCATTCAGACAGAGAAGCTGTAAACGGATGCAACACACTCACCACAGATGAATCCTTTGGAGACTGTAAGACACCAAAGCATCTCTCTCGAGCACAGCACACTGTACTGAGGTGTGCAGGCTGTGCTTGGGTTTTTTTGCGGAGGAGGTTGTATGTTAACCTTCTGCTTTTCACTGAGTAAAATCATTAAGTCCTTGGTTTTTGGGGTTTTTTTGGGGGTTTTTTTGGGGGGGTTTTTTTGTAGATGGTGAAAATGTTTTTCAGACTACACATGAGTGGACTTTGGCTGTAACTGTTAAACAAAAAAATCAATCTGAGGCAGGTATCTTGTAGAGATAACTCCAGCCCAAACCGCAAAGGTTTAATGAAGTAAAAACCGAGTTTTATGCTGCCAGAAAGTACTGGAAACATTAACTATAAATGCCAGTGCTATTTCTGTATATAATATCACAGGTTTTCACATATTTTAGCAAACTGTTTAATTTTTCTCTCCCTTTTATTTAAAATACTAGATCAGAACCATGATTCTACACTTTATGTGGTTTTGAAGTCTTTCCCTTGGCACTTCTATGTTCTTTATCAATTATTGATTTAACTCCTTTCTTTCTCCTTTTTTTTTCAATTATTTTCACTATGTTCTTCCAATGCTTAACACTATGTTTGGGAGGCAACAGAAACATGACCCAAACAAACAAATTGGTTAACATATTAGTGGGGAGGTACATACCTACTGAAGCAAGAAAAAAAAAACAACAAAACAACCAAAAACAAAGAACTACAAACTCAACAAAATTCCACCCCCAAATTTCTAATTTCTTTTCAAGTTCTAGCAGCAACAGGTTAAGGCATTTCTTTTTCAGGATTAGTGACAAACTGATGCTAGTTGAATTCACAGATACCTATGGCCAAGAGCCTGTTAGAAATACACCAAATTTTCGCTAACATCATCGTCCTTACGTGCACTGTGATACATACTGTGTGCTACTGTATCAGGGTACTGAGCTTTGGTGGCTGTGCTTCCAGCAAAGGAGACATCTAAATGAGAAGCAGAAATTGTTGCAATACGCTGTAAATGTTCTCTAACTTAACACCATTGGGAAACCAGGACGACCTCATATGCTGACTCCTACGAGCAGCTGTAAGAGCAAAGCTGTTTGTGCTCCGAGAAGTTTGTCATGTAAATAATATCTTTTTCTTTCTGTTTCAGCCCTAAACTGTGAACAGAATGAAATTAAGCTTGGAAGGAAGTTGCGCAAAACACCAGGGTTTAATCCTGAACCTTTTTTAATTAATGTGAACATTCCTAGAGTTAGAAAAAACCGAAAAACCTAAATACTTGTAATAGGGATATAATTTGCACTTATGGACAAGGTTTTCCATGTTTCTTCACTAGATAATGGCTTTTCTGGCTTAATTTTTCTCTTCTCTATAGCTCTCCCTCAAATGTAAGTAGCAACATTCACTTTAAAATCCACAGGTTGAATCTTCCTGCTCTTCTTTTTTTAATAATCCTTTATGGACATTACACTCTACCTTTGTGCCTGTGTGTGTTTGTATCTTGAGGAAGAGCTGCTTCAGACAGTGAATTATATTAGTACCGTATTTAATAACTAACCTAAACATTTGCCCTTGACATTCTCAGCACCTCAGTGCTAATTAAACAAAATAAACAGAGACTAAATGGAAACCGGGCAAAGTACTTATCCTTCCTCAAAGATTTAATTTGGGATCAGCAACGCCGCTGACGGGAGAGGGAAGCGCGAACCGCAGGTAAGTCCACACACGACTAATGAAACGTTGAATTCTTTTCTAAACCCTCCACTAACAACTTGCGAATTAAAGGTCACTCCAGAAGACGAATCAAGGTCAGGCATGGCTAATCCTGCGTCCGAGGCGGTCTTTCCTCGCTGTAGCGACGCCGCGGCGGGGCCGGGGGTGCGGGCCCGGGACCCCCTCACTGCCCGGCCGCGCCCGCGGCGCCGCCGGAGCAC
>VZUA01088680.1:46004-59435 GCA_013401035.1 Horornis vulcanius
CTTTTCAGCCAGCAATTCACTCTGCACCTTGACCATGAATCCCTTGTAAACTGGCATTTGCTCAGCCTGCTTTTAGGCACAGTAGTTAATACTGTTCTTAGGACATTTCTAATTACTGAAAGAGGGGCACAATGTGACAGGATTCCAGTTTATTATACTGGGGTGGGCCAAGCTGTAACAACATTTTGGGTCAGGCCAGGGTCTCAAGAGATCATTAAAATCTGAAGTAGGCCACTCAACAGTAAATACCAGCACAGAACTAGATTTGATTCCTTTAATTCTGAAAGAAAAGAAAGCCAACTTCTTAGCTAGCTGCCTGGGCTGTTTTTAGACAGCATTATTACTTTCTTCTTTTATCTGGCACAACTGTGTTTGGATATTTACTGGTTGTTAGAAAAGACCAAGGCAAAGAAACTTTCACGTGCTAGTGGAAATCAGTCTCTGGCTAGTGATAAAGCATTTTTTTTCCATTTCACATTTTTAACAAAAATAACCAAAACAGAAAGAGAAGAAAAACAAACAAACAAACAAAAAAACCCAGGAGGGGGTGGGGAGAAGAAGATCTGCTGCATGAAAGATAAGGATTGATGAACTGGCTTCCATAAAAAACAGAATCTTTGATCCTTTGCCCAAATTTGTATCAAATTTGCTGAGATCAGCTTTTTTTTTTTTTCGCTTTCCCTTTCCACACATCTCCTCTGAATTACAGGAGACAGTAGTAGGCATGGATTTACAGCAGTTCCAAAGACATTAAGTAAACACACCTTGGGGCCCATCACTATTGCTTTTCTGCTTCTCTGATGTCACTGGGTTAAAACCCAAGGCTACTAAAAAGTTTATCTCTGCTCAGTACAAAGAGGCTGGTCTAGAGGTATGTGGAGAAATACAGCTTATATTCATTAATGTATTCATAGTTGATAACTTATTTCTGTAAGTTTCTAAACCAAATCAGTACTGCCCCTACAAGTATGTACAAATATGTATTTGAAGACTATTCTACCAGAAGGCAGCTGAAATATGCCTAAGTTAACAAAACAACTTTGCTTTATCCCTTACCTACATCTGAAAGCTCTAAACTGGAAACTAAATAAGTGGAGAGAGAGGCAGAATGGACTGGTCTGAGCCATGAGGTTTGCACCTAGATATGAATTCTCTCCAAGCTGCTGAAAGCAAATTGAGAATGGATTTTTTTAAAATTCCATTTAGAGAAATAAGGCTAGGAAGTCATGCCAGAATCATATACTGGAAAGCTACTTACTTAAAATAAAAATGCCCCTTTGAATACCATTTGGTTGGTATTAATCCAAGCAATTCATCCTTTCCTTCTGAGTCTTCCTTTTCCTTGCAGGCATTTCTCCATTTTATTTTGATCTGTGCCTTCACTTCCTGGTTACCAGGGTCATTTTATAGTGCATTCCTTGGCAGCTGCTCCTCCCACAGATGATTTCTACCTATTGGTGAGCCACCTCTCATCCCCTGATGTCAGCTCTATGAGAAAAGGGCTTACTTCATCACTGTGGTAACACGACTTCACAACAGTGACTTCATTGATGGGTAGGCTCAATGAACACAAATGATTCTCCAGTGACAAATCATTAATGTCACAGGAGATGGCTCCATTGGAATGACCTAACACAACACCTCACCAGTATCAAAAAGGGAAGCCTGTCCCACTCTCCTAGCACTCTTCTCCTCCCCTTCTCCCACCTCTTGGCTGGTGCCTCCAGCACCCATTTTGCCTGTGTTTTGACTGAGAAGTGGAATGGGAGCAAGTGGCTGGAGGCTGGTGGGAGGGGAGAGGAGAAGAGGGAGCAAGCTGACAGCCAGCAGTACTGACCCATGAGATGCTTGGAACAGCAGTCTTGCTCAGGAAAATAGAGACAGGGAAATGAGATAGACCATTTTATTTTCTCTTGCTTTTTTTTTTTTTCTCTCTTCTCAGAGGCCTAAAATTAAAGGATCTGGAAACACACAAAGCTATGCATAAGTGAGAAACCAAGCCAATGGAACAAAGCCAATTTAAAATAACTAAGTAGGTTTGGTCCCTAAAGCTCACGAGTTATTGGCATGAAGTCTCTCCCCCCATCCTTTTGATTTTCCTATGGATCACTTCCACTGCCGTGTTCTGCACCACTTTTGCACTGGTACACTCTAAAGGTCCCCTTGCAGAGTAAGACCTGACAGACACTGAGGCCAAGGAACATTATTTGTGCTCCCATGGTTTATACTCTGAGTGGGGCTGTGGGCTCCTTCAGTGCCGAGAAGGGAATATTGCATTAATTCAGGAATACACTGAAGGTGTTGGCATATCTACTGCAAACCCCTCTGGGCTCAGTCACACATCAGAGAATTGCCTGTTTTGCCTGTCCACAGGCACAGTACGAGTGATTCAGACACTGTGTATTACTCTGTTATGGCTGACAAAGTAGCCTTTCCCAAGCCTGCAAAGAGTTAACCTTGGCTAGCAGTGGAAGGAGGGGGAGAAAACAAAAGACAGCTCATAGGGTGGATTTAAACCCCTGTGCTATTAAAACTGGTAAGGTCAGTATCGCTGCTCGTTGAGCTCATAACAAGCCCTAGATTCTCCAAGCGTTTTCCATGACCTTGTCTAATCCAAGCAAGGTGCTCCTGTAGTTGGTCACACTTGTATAGAAAGAGACTGGGAATGAAAAGGAGAGCAAGGGAGGAGAGGGAGTGAGAGCTTGAGCCTCACCCTGAAAAGGATTACAGCACGTGCAGTTTTATTTCATGGTCTGCCAAATGCCCCTTGCTGTGTCTCTGAATGGAAAATTGGATAGAAGAGTGAGCTGGAATTTACAGAGCCTTTGAAAAGCAACTGGTGTCAGCATGTGCTCCAAATATGCCAAGTACTTCTTTCAATAGAGAGAAGGCCTCTTTTTGGGCTTTATGGGGCACATGACAGTAGGCAGAAGACAACAAACATTGCCCTGCTGTGACCCCAGCAGAGAGAGAAATCTTCCCACATCCCCCAACCCACGAGGCCAACAGAAGGAAATATGATAGCAGCTATTTTTGTCCGGTGTGCATCTTTGCCGCAGCGCTGTAGCCAACATCTGCTAAATACAGCTCAAAAAATGCACCTTCCCTGGATGAGACAGGAAGGTGGTGTGGCTTGCTGGGTTCTTACTGGGTGCTTGGCTCCTCTGTGGCTCCTCTGTGGTGTGTCCCCATTTCTTTCCTAGAACTGTGAGGGATAGGATTTTTTGTTTGTTTCTCGAGGTGAAAGGTCCCATAGTCCTCCACCTGGGGCTTCCAGTACCAGCTCTGAGAGGTGAGGGCTGGCAGCAGGAGCATCACATCCACTGTAAGGACATCCTCTGCAGCATGGCTGTGACCTTAGCTGGGCTGCACAGGTGTAAAGTGTCTCAGTGGGTTTAGATGAGCTTTCAGCCAAAGAAAGCCTTTTACAAGGCAATGCAGAACAGCACTAAAAATACCCAGTCGTTCCTACTGGAATACAACCCCCAGTCTAATGGAGCACTGTGACCTGCACGAGGAGGTGAGATCTGGGGTGGCTGCTAGGCAGTAGAGGAATTCTGTTGGAGTGATACCCGTGTTTACAGCGAGGTTATATGTTATTATTCCTTTTTCTTGTGAGCTTTGTTTATTGCTTTTGGAATGGGATAAAGAGAAGAAAATTTGGACTTAAAAATAACTTGTGCGGTCTGATGTACAAAGATAATATACATAACAGCCTAAGACACAGATTACAGGAATGCACCAATATATATTTAATTCTGGATTATTTTTGGATGCATAAGAAGTATGGAGATCTTGCTTCTCCAAGCAGGGGCGTAACTGTGCTCAGGGGTATTCTACCCAACTTCAGTAAAAATGAAGTTATGTTCATGAGGGCCCTTTGCACAAGGCTTGGAACACACTTTTTTCTTGAAGGAGAAACAAGCACAGGCTTACAATACTTGGCTTAGCAAAACCCAGAATATTTTGGGTCAAAACAGAGAATTTTCTGTAAAAATGGAAAATATTTACTGAAAGATTCAAGTGGCTGAATGTAATGCTCTATAATATAAACGGCAAGACCACTTTCATTCTAGCATTGGGCAGATCTATGTCAGCAGCCTGTCCTTGTGAGAAATCCTGCTCTGTAACCATCTGACAGGCAAACCACCACATGCACAGAGAGGAAAATGCCATATTGTTGGGGTTTAAGTTCCTAAAATCATCATCAGAAAGGAAGGAGGGGGGGAGAAAATATTTCAAAATACCAGGGAGTTACCATATTTTTCCCACTGAAAACTGTTCATAAATAAGTCATCCTTTTCGACTCACATTCAGACTTAAAAATGTTAGCTTCACTGAGAAACAATAAGGAGTATGTTCAATAGAGTAGCTATGTTGTTATAATTGGAAACAAATACTGGTGAAAATGGATCTAAAGAGGCTTGTGTTTCATTTGGCAAAGCTTTGACTTTGAGGAAATGTGATATTGCAGTACTTTGCAAGAGGCCAAACTAGAGTTAGAATGTGAAAGGGTGCAGTGGGAGGGTAGAGTTGCCTGACGGTGGTCTTCACACATTCCATACTAACATTTTCCTTGTCTGACCCCTTCCATATTTAAAATACAGTTTCAGCTATAAAACGTGACCATGAAAAAGCACAATTGATACTCTCATGCCATTTGTTCAAAATACGGATCATGAAGGGAGAGAATTTCAAGCAAATTTAATGATGATGGTGATGATGATGATGATGATGATGACAGAATGACCTGACAGATAAATGTGCAACAGCATCCTACTGTTGGTGACCTTACTGTTTGGTCTCCCAGGCACTGTCAGTATGCTGTCAATGTGAAGTTTCTCCACACAGTGAGCGGTTACTATGATCAGGGTTTAGGAAAATGCTCACTGTGCCCTCTGCATCGGTAACACATCTTGCAGCACATCTGACATTTAACTCAGTTTCAAATGGGCGTGGATGTTACACAGGTAGCATATTGTATACATGGCTATGCAAATATACATGTATATCATACTGATTTCTTATCTATTTCTCTCACTTTCTTATGTGGAGCTGGACACAGGTAAAACATCAATCTGGGATTGAAGAGAAAACACATTTTTCTCACAGCTATGTCTTTGCTCTTCACCTTAATGCAGCCTTGAAACTTTCAGGTCTAAAGAAAAAAAAAACCCAAAATCGAGTGTGTTTTAGTATCTGGCTACCAGCAGCCCACATGCATTCAGGTTATGAGCTTCGCAGAGACCACTGAAAGGCAGCTCTCCAGCTATTTCTAGCAACCCTAACAAGGGCCAGATGCCAGGTTACATTTCAGATATGTCCAGAATGCCCCCACAATGGCACTGACACGTAGAGCACTTTCACAGTGTCTCCTTTGTGACTCTCTCCATGACAAACCCCGGTCTAGACAGGACTGGGCTAGAAATTCCCCTCTCACCACTCCAGCCAGACGGCATTTATGATCACCTAGGATGTAATGCTAGCTTGAGACTTCTGAATAAATGAATTGGCATGGCTAAAGCTCTGCTGAGTGCTTGCTATTCTCCGGTCAGGCTCTGTCAGCTTCTGGGAAAAAAAAAGCTCGCTTTCCAGAAAAGTCTTCATTTGTTAACAGATAATAAAGTCTAAGTCGTAAACCACACCATGCAGGGGTTAGGGTGGAGGATGCTCAATGGGGTGTCAGAGAATTGCCTGCCTGCCAGTGTCCCTCCTGCCAGGCTTTTTGCTGATCCTGCTTGAATTTGGTAGGGAAGAGGAGGGGGAGGGAGGAAGGGGAGAAACATTTCTCCATCGTGGCAGGCAGGACACTGTGAAGTCATGCTGCCTGTATAGGAAACCCAGCTTGGGCAACCAAAACAAAACCACATTTAAAGGGGCTCAACTTCTTCAGTAACAAAAAAAATAGATCTTCTTGTAAAACCCAGGTGTGGTTAGCTTTTCTTTCTGCTAGTGGATACAGTTCTTGTGTTGCTCAGGGAGCTGCTGCTGCTCTGCCTTGTTGCACCATTCCTACAAGGAAGAAATGCGTAGCCCAGGCTGGGCCTGTTGTTTCAGACTGTTGTTTCAGCATCCCAAGGGGACTATTCCAGATGCATGACCTCAGCCAAGAGATGAAAGCTTGACTGATAGGATTTAACAAGTGGGAGCCCAAATTCTTCCTCCTTCTCGTCTCCCCTGCCTCATTTCTTTCTTTCTGGAGGCTTCCAGCAAGAGGGGATTATTGGAGCAGGATTTTGGGAGGCACCTGACATGCAATAACTTTTGTAACACAAGCCCGGTGCCCGGGCTCCACAAACGCTGCCAAATAAAAGTAAACCACTCACCCCAATAAACAGTTTGATCTTTATGAGTTTTCACAGCCATTCCCCACAAATCTAAGGGCTCTCTGGGACTAAGGGAGAGCTTGATTGCATGGGGGTGAGAAGTCAGCTGCAGCCTTGCAGGGTCAGACCCTTCCCATTCCAGGGGCAGCAGAGCCAGGTGCTTTGCCATTGACCCCAGAGGTGCCACCTCTCACCCGTGACATCCGTCACAGAGGGGGGTAGGGCCCAGATGGCCACAGCAGTGCTAGGCTGTGTCTGGAACTAAGTCAGATCCCAGGGTTCATTATCCTTTGCAAATTGTAGGGTGGCAGTGAGGGAAAAAGAAAAAAGAATGGGAACCTTGACCACTTTTAACAGCGGCAAGGCAGTATTTAATTTTCAATCAAGTACCTGGAACAGACTTGAAAGGGCATTTACACTGATGGTTTTATTTTCTCATGGAGTAGGAGGAAAGATGAATAAGCAAGGAGTCAGATCTTTCTCAAAATAATTGCAGCCTTGACATATCTAAATTAGTTTGTAAAAGAAAATTCAGGGGCAGTTGATCTTATTAATTAGAGATGCACCAGGACTGTAATACCTAGTTACTCAAAGGCAGCCTGGAGCTACTAAAATAAAATAAAACAAATCTTCCTTCTTCTCCAGTGAATTCAAAACCTACTCCCCTCCCTCTCCTCTTTCCCCATTTTAAGTAAAAGTCATAACAAATACCTTCAGTTTGGAGGGGGAAGGGAAGAAATGTCTATTAAAAACATGTCATGAGTTCCTCCTCCCACCTTACATGTTTCATTGTGTTTATGATGGATTGCACTGTCATACATGTAATAGGTTTTGTTACAAATGACTGAGAAAACAAGTATCTTCACATTTAAAAAACCATTACTTAAACACTATTAAAATCCTTTGATGTTGTGGGTTTTGTTTTTTTCCAAAGGAAAATAAGTAGTTTTCTTTCTGACTGGGTTTGCAGTTGCTCCTTCTCCACTGCAAAAATGTTTCCCTTCTGTGCTGAGCCACCTCTGTGGAGAGCACTCCACAGGCGTGGGAGAGGAGCCTCTGCTTTGAGAAACACGGAGCCCAAATAGGTGGGAGAAGGAACCCAAAAAGAAAAATGCAGGGCAGAGCCTCAGGTCACACAGAACGTTGTTGCCTGGTGTTGCCCACACACCTGCCTGTGGTAGAGTTGTACATTTATGTGGTGGAGAGCACAGCTCTGCTCAGAAGAGTTGCACCAGGTTTGAACTAACCTGTGACTGCAAGACCCCAGGGTTGTGGCATCCACATGGGATTGAAAAGGATGTGTCATAACTTCAAAGCATCTCTGACGTACGTCCCCAGAGTTTTGAAGGGCACTCCCCTCTCCTTTTTGTTTTTGAAACTTGTATGCAGAGAAAAATGTGCTCCATCTGCCCCAGAGTGAAAATCTTCAGGGAAGTAACAGGTCTAGAGTAGAAAATAAACTTGCTCATCCTTCCCTGCCTTAATTCATGACAGATGGGTGGTAATTGATGGACAAATAAAACTGTCTGTAGTCTTGTTTGGGCTCAGAGAGCCATGCAATCTTTCTTGCTTATAGACCTCAAGGAAAAGACACAAGGAGTGGAGAAGCCGTGTCTCTCTCTTTTCATACAAGTCAGACAGCTGGCAGTAAAGTTTCCTCTTCCCAGGCTGCCTGTGTCAGGGTGATCAAGATGAAAAAGAGAGGACAAAGAACAGCTCCTTTTGAAACAAAGATGTCCATTTTAGAGGGGGATGCTTTGCATGGCTGTGCAGGCAATTAACTGACTGGAATGGGGAAGAGTGAGCAGCATGGTGAGCTCATGCAGCTCATTTGGTAAAATATTTAGGACTAGAAGTATAGTTAAAATTATCAATCCTAGTGTAGGGCGCAGGAAACCTCCCTGCCCTTTTCATCTCTTTCTTCTGTAATTGGATTACAGCTGATTTTTTTTCCTTCATTAGCTGAAAGTCTTCCAAACTATTCTGATTTGCAGCAGCTGGGAACCACAGGTCTGACCCTGAATAAAGTAAGAACAGGTGTTTGGGACTAGAGGGGAATAAAGCATCCTATGTCCTGCCTCTGAGGCCTCCCTGTTACTCTGGAAGCGTTATCCCAGGGGGCAGGTAGAATTTTTGGAATCCTCTTTGGAAAAGAGTGCACTACATTTCCCAGCTGACACAGCATCTTTAGTGAATTTTTAACAAAATATTTGCTTAAATATTGCTTAATGCTTTTTAAGGCTACAGAACCTGAGAAAACATCTCTGTGATAAATCACCTAGAAGACGGCAACAAGCAAGGGCTTGCTGGAGGTGAAGGCAAAATTAAGTGGCCAACCCACCACACCAGGAAGAAAAAAACTGCTTTATCTTATGGACCTTAGACAATGCTTTCACATCAACTGAAAAAGTTCTGAGAAACCCAGGGCAGAGCAGAGCTGGCCAGGCTGCAAGGGACAGTGCTCCTCCTTATACTACCAGTGCATATTGATGTGGCCACAGTAAAAGACAGCTCATCTCTTAAGAACCTGACATAATCCTCAATGCAAGTTAAATATTGCAGAGCATTGTTGAGTTTTGGGTAGTAAATGGCATAATCTAGATTAACAGAAATGCACTGGTACAGAGAACATGAAGAAAGCAGTCCCCAAAGTGCTGAGATGCTGAAGGGGGTGCAGTTCTCCTGTTCAGCTGGACCCTGGCTCACTGGTACCCCAACAATGTGTCAGGAGCTGCCACAATGAACAAAAACAAAAGGTTTCTAGCAGTTGTGTCTGTAATCATTCTTTTTCACAAGAATATCAGTAATCCTCAAATTTCTAATCCTCATTCTTGCAGAGTTAAACTTGACTCATGCAAATCTGAAAAGATCAAAGTACAGTTGCATTTTTTTTAAATAGCAGAAATCAAATTTGAACTTCAAACCCAGACTGTTTTTTTATTTTCTAAACATATATTTATAAATTTTAAGCAAATGCATGAGTTTGCGAGGAGACTTTTTGACACGGTTTTTGAAAATGCTGATGTGAGTAAATTGATCTTGAGAGGTTATTAAACCAGAGCACAGAGTGACTGTTGCTGGAGCGTACTTTCATGATGACTGATACTATATCTGTCCAGCTGTGAAAATGATGGGATGTATGCACATACATGTACACATATATATAAATAAATATTTATAGATGTAAAAATAAAACCAATGGTTACATGGATTGCAATTGTCAGAGATGGTAGGAATGCTATTAAGCTATTAAAAGCACAAAATTCTTAAGTATTTTGTCCAGCGTTAGACACTTCTAATCATAAGAGATGTTCACTCCAAATGGAAAGCCCAGGCAAGTTTCACAGAAGCAGCAAGACAAAAGGCAAACCTTTTGCACAGCCACATTGTTTTTCTTGGATTTAGTTCAAATGTAAAATGAAAACAAGTTCTCATAGCCAGGAAGCTGTGGCAAACACTGAGTCCATCCCCATGTATTTTCAATGGAAGCCTCGGTGCAGGAAACTCTCAGCACATGCTCGAGCCTCTCTTCAAAAGACTTCTTACAATAGTTTTGTGGACCTTTCAGGGGTAGAAACCTTTAGACTAAAGAAAGACAAAAGGATGTGAAAAAGGAACTGCAAACTTCATCTTATTCACATAATGCTTCCTTCACCACAAAAGGAAAAAATGCAAGCTCCACACGCAAACTTTGACTGTAGTACATAACTGTAGTTTGTGGGGCAGAGAACAAAACCAGCTTGTGGAAGTTGCTCCAGAAGAAGTTGCCTCAGAGGACAAACTGAAGGATAAAAAGGTGATTGATGTTTTTCATATAGAGGCATTGAGTGTGTCTCTCTGTGCCTCTCCCAAAATGTACTCAGGTTTTTCAGAGGACCACCCATTTGTACTAGAGCTGGGCCACCATGGTGAGTGTTCTCCTTAGTAGCTGCCCCAGCAGCAATGGTGGTGATTGGCCCAGAACCACCTGGGCTGCGATTTGAGACTCTCACCATGGCACAATGAGAGTAAGCCAGCCCCCAGTAACACTTTCTCAGTTACTCAAGGTGGTTCTCATCCATTTGCCACTGAAAGTCAGACGTATCTCATTAGCCCACAGGAGTCCTGCTTGTGTCCTGCCTCAGCCAGGGTGATGGACAGTGATGCCACCCTTGGGCTGCTTATACTGAGCCTCCTGTGCAGCAAGACCTGGGTATATGAGCAGCCTTCACCACCTGGGAGCAGGCCAGGGCTTCCTTCCCTTTCCCATTCACCATCAGGATGCAGCTATTGTCCAGCAAACTGCTCAGGAGCTGGAAATAAACATGCTACCTAAAGTTTGGGGCTGAGGGATGCCCTCCATAAGCTGAAGGGGATCTAGCATGTTTCTCTGGCATTGGATGTGGTTGCCATGGCAACTTCAGGACTGCACACATCAACAGATTTTAACATCTTGGCAGTTTGGGAAGTGACTGTTTAGGCATTCCAATTAGGCCGGATATTTACATGTTTAAAGGTATCACACACTCAAAATAAAAATTAAAAAAAGCCCCAAGAAGATCTATGTGAGAGAGCCTAAACAGTGCCAAATTAGAAAACAAGCCCTAAATATAGCTTCAACAGAGGCACGTTTGAAAAGCAATGTCTAAAAGCAGGGAGGAAAGAGAAGCAAAGAAGGAAAACGAAACTCCCATTGAAAACGAACAAGCCACTGCCCATGACACCACTGTGCCCTGTCCCCTGCCCTGGGTCCAGGTCTGACCCCAGTTCAGCAGACAGCCACTGTCAGGGCCGTCTTCAGTGCACCACAAGCATTAAGATCGACTGTATATACAGGAGTGGTTGGGAAGAAGATGCGGGTTGTGACATTGGAGCTGGAGGCATTAAATATGGGGCTTCATCTTCTTGCATGGCAGCGTGAAGCTCCCAGCCTGAGATTTCAGCTAAAATCACATGTGAACCATGCAATGCCGACTTTTAAATCATTCTTTTATGTGTCAGACTTAACCATTCTTATAGGCAAATAAAGCAGTTCACACATCTCAAACCTTTTGTTCCACATAATCATGTTTACACCTAATTCAGGTTTCCAAGGTGTTTATTTACAACAGGCTAAAGCTAGAGATGTGGAGAAAGACCCACAAAATATAAAGTGATACTAATTAAAAAGGACCCTTGCAAGCTTTGATCCCAGAGCACCATCATGTTTTGAAAGCTTGCAAGCTCTGTACCTGCCGAGTATGACAGCGCTCCTGCTGCAATTAGAGGGATGACTGTGCACACTGTTGCTGAGGAAGATGAAAATGCCTCCAAATCAAGGAAATTTGAAGAAACTGAATCGCACAGGGTTACCATTTCCACACAAACAGGGAAGAGGAAAGATACATGGCCATAAGACATCAGCTTCAAATTTGTGACTGCTTTTCTCCCAGCCTTGTCCATATGCCAGTCCTCATTTCAGCAGAGTCTTCTCTCATCCTGATGTACAAGCAGTTCCCACAAACCTGCCATGTGCTTTTCCCTAGACATTGTCTCCCTTCCGTCCCACCACTGCAAATTCACAGTATCTATTCGTGCCTTCTTTCCCCCATGTATCTTAAGTCCACATCTAACACCCCCATCCCATGGCCACTTCCTACTCCTGGTTCTGCTCATACTCTTGCATTGCCCCCTCTTTCCAAACTCCCTTTTAGGTGACTGTGGCACATCCCTCTCCCAAATCCTCCCATATCCCCTCCCATCCCTTAATGTCAGTGATCTTCCCATTAGGTCACTCCCCTCCCTACTCACATTGACTGGATGGTGCACTATGCCAGTTGCTCCTTCACCTCACTCCTTGACCCACCTCTCAAATCCTCCCTTCACCATCTTGCTATTCACTGTCTCAGTCCAGCCTCCTTGGAGGCAAAAACAGAGCAGCTTTTCAACCATTTGACCTTCCCTTCTGCCTCCTCCTCTGGAACCTCTTGTCTTCCAAAACATAGGAGTGTTTCATCTCCCTACTGGCCCCTCCAACCATCTCATCTATCCTCTTCTCACAGTTTCCTGGCTCTTCTCCCTGCAGAAAGATGTACAGTAATACCACCTTAGAATGGACCTTCACTCTTCCCTGCTCCTCAAAATACACTCACCTATATCCAGCGAACCACTACCTGGAACTGTTTTCTTCTAATTGTGTCTTGGATGCTCTCCTGCCTTGCACTGAACAAAAATCTTTTTTCACAGAGTTTCTACCTACCTCATTTTGGCCAAAGGTTTGGTTGCTTCTTCATCCTGAGCTTCCTTGACCAATAAGCCATCCATAAATCACATGACTGGGGGCAGTTCACAGGTGAGTATCTCTTGTCTCAGTCTGTCAGCCTCACAACTGCAGTCACCTCGCCTCTACAGCTCTTTATCTACCATTTCAAAGTCAACTGAATTTAAAAAAGTAGAGTTCCTTAACTCTTTTGATAGTCTGCTTTGCTTTGCTCTAATTACTGCCATGTTAGCCTCTGCTTAGTCCTCTCTGCTGCTGTCTATGCATTCTGTTCTGCATATGTCACTCTTCATATTCTTGTTTCTTGATTTTGGCCAAGTAATTTGTCTGTAATGCCATGCTGCTAAAATTCTCATTTCCATTCAGTTGCACCACTGCAGCATCATTTAAGTGCTCTGCTCATTCTTATTAACCTGGCATGTTCCTAGAGAGCCAGGGATCCTTGTCCATTACTTGATCTGACACCTTTTTCCTCCATTTTTCCATTTTTCAGTTGCATTGAATGTGTCCTCTCTGTCTTAAAAGTTCAGGCTGACAACCCTCATACTAATGTCTTATGCTCAGTATAAAAACATGGCAAATTGTAAAATCAGCACTCGTTCAAGGATTTCCGTCTCCAACAAAAACGTGTCTGCACTGACGTGTCATTAGCCCTCTTCTAGTCTTTAAAAACTCTTATCACAGTATTTATGCAAAATATGTCAATTGTTAGACTGTGGTTGAGACCAGCAGCAAATCCTGTTGACTGATACCATACAGAGATTTGAGTAGGCTCCACTGTCTGACTGTATCTGCCTTGCACCCACTCCACGAGCTTCTCAGGGCAGTGGCAGTCTTTTGGCTTGAGCCAGACTGACCTTAGCTACC
>VZUA01088681.1:7187-20425 GCA_013401035.1 Horornis vulcanius
GGTCATCTCCAAACTAAATGATTCCCTGATTACCTGACACCTCGGAAGAGCCAAGCCAAGGGTGTTGTACTCGCCAGGAGGTGAAAATAGAGAAAAGAAGAATCAGTTCCTGATGTGGAGGGGGAGCAGAAGAGGGGAAATGCCCTCAGGCAGAGCAAGAGGCTCCCTGGTGGTGCCCAGCCCTGAACATGCTGAGAATCCCACTAGGGGCATTAACCTTCCTCTGATTTAACACAAGAATATTTCACTTCAATCTTTTTTGTATACAAAATATTTAGATACACAAGTAAAATATAGGTGAAGAAACAGATGCAAATATCTCAAGGTGGCTGAAAAGCACAGGAGTGACAAATGTATTGTTAAGGCATTTTTAAGCAGTGTCATCCCTCTTCCACTTCTCCCTTCTCCTTAAATGTTTGGGTTTTTTTATTTGAGCAGTGGGCACAAAAGATTAGGTAAAAATCTTTGTGCCATAAACCCAGGGAGGGGAAACTTCTGCCTTTTTTAAGCCCAAGGGTAGCAGGAGATGAGCAACTGAGATGATCAATGGCTCTTGAACAGGTATTCTCTGTTCTATTATACAAAATAATTAAAAAGTTGCATTTATCTGTTCTGTTGGGGGCACAGGGTGGCAATAATTTTAAAACTTATTTTCCCTTAGAAGCATTATGTAGTCCATGTGGATTTATGATTCCTGGAGTCCCAAAATTCTGGGTTCAAGTGAGAGTCCAGCACAAAGCAGGCCAGTACCACAAGGAAGGGGTCATGTCTGGTTTTCAGCTCTCCTGTTGGTGCTTATCAGCTGAGTTGCCTTTGTGGAAACCCTCCAGAGCTCTGCAGAGAAACTCCCACCACTCTGCATATGTTGGGCAATTATGAACTGCAGAAAGTAATTACTGAAAATATATTATACTTCCACGGTTTGAGGCATCAGTGGCTGCAGGAAAAAAATGCCTTTTTGAACTCAGTTGCTGTTTGTCTCCACAATGAGCCATATGTGGTTGGAAGTGTGCAAAGCTTTGTCCCCAAGATATACAATTTTAACTATGGGCAGCCTCTGGAAAACAGCACTAATAAATGTGTCACAATTAAGTACTTCGTAGAAATTTTATACATTTATAATATTGTGGCATGCTCTGTTCTTCCTGCATCAGCCATCTTGTTCCTGTATTTTCACATTTATAAAGTGCAAAAAGAAGTTGGAAGAGGTTTTTTCCTAGGAGCTGCATTAGCCTGGTTTTGTGTGGAAAACTATTCACGTGGAGTTGGTACTGGAAACAACTGAGAAACTTCTGCATGATCCACATAGCTAAATCTTGTGGCAATTATTTCTTGATTTAATCCATGGAATACTTTTCCTTCCACTGATCTTGGCAAAGCTTCCCTTTGAGGATGTCCTTGCTTTGCTGAATTTTGCTGTTCTAGCATAGCCCCTGCCACAGTTACAAGAGAAAGCCATAAATAAATGGATTTAGGCAGGATCATGGATCCTGATCACCATCCCTGCATGTCCTGGGTGGAGGTGCCCTCAGCCTGGTGCTCTGCTGGCTCACATGAACAACCCCAGAGCTGAAAAAGATAACCTTATCCAACCAAATTAACATGCTTATAAACCAGACAAACACCTCTGAGATACATCAACAAACTCACATTTGGCATTGCAGTAACACAGACATCAATATTTTGGTTATGTGTAACAACTGAGAACATGGCTCAAGGCACCTTCCCTTGACTACATGACAGTGAATCTTTATTTCCTCAAAATTTTATTATAGATATAATGGGATCAGACTCTTCATTGGCCTTTAAACCCTGGAATGCTAAGCAGAACTCATAATGAATAAAACCAGCAATATTTCCATGCACATGGTGGGCTTACAGTTGTGGAACATTGTTCTTCTTATTAATAATTAAATCTTGTGCAGCCAAGCTGAGATTATTAAAATGCTTGACATTCAAGCTCCATAAACACTGTTGCATGGCAATTGCCTGGAACAAGTATCCTGAGTGCTACAACTCTCACCTTCTCTGCTGCACAGTTTGGGAATGTCAAGAGAAAAGCCCAGAGAAGGCACAAGAAAAGGGGAATCTGTTAATAACAGTGGGTCAGGGGGGCTCTAGCTGAGAAAACCAAAGTCAAAAGGAGAGCAAACAGAGCAAAGCAGCTCCTGGCCAGGGCTAAAGAATCAGCCTTATTGCTGAGCTTCTAGCAGAACATTGACTCTGGAAAGAGTTTGGTTTTCACCAGGGTCAAAGCTCACATCTCCCTGAGCCTGGCGAGTGCTGAGACCCTGGCACGACCCCTCTGTGATCAGCAGAGACAGCTGGAGACCCCAGAGAGGGAAAAGAGAAGGAAAGACTGAATCCTGGGAACAGAAAGTAAGGCAGGTGACAGATCCCCCTGGAAAATACTTTATTTCTCTGTGAAACAAGAGACAGAAATAAATTTAGATGCATTGTCAAACCAACATGCCCTATTAGAAAACCTGGAATTTTGTTGAGACCTTAAATAAAAAAAAAATATATAAAACATGCATGGCTTTAAAAAAATTCTCTAAACTATTCCCCAAATGCTTAAGATATATTTTTCCAATACAGAAATGGACAGCTGTCACTAAGCTGAATTGAGTGATGTGTATTGAAGTGTGGAGGTCTGAGTATTTCTTTGATTACTCAGAATCTAAGAACTACTATATCTGTTGGAATCTTCTAATAAGTTAAACCACAAAGAATTCTAGTGGAGTAGAAAGGAATTTTTCTATCTACTTTACACAATGATGAGATATTTAGTGAGATTGCTAAATAACAATAATATACTTTTTTCTGCATCAACTTTTAGAGCAAAAAAGTCCAGTTAAAGTAACATAAGGAAATATGGTTATGATTTTACTAGCACAAAATCAAGTACTCACTAAAGAGGAGATGCAGAGAGTTGAAGTGTATTGTCTAAAGTCACAAGGAGTTAAACAAACAGAAAACACCAATATGGCAAAAAAAAACCCAAATACCAACTGGTTTCATGCTGCCCACAGCATTTGTGGAAGTCAAAAGGGCCCCTGTGAGGTTTAACAGCTTATTCAAAAGAACAATTCAAAACTCTGTTGCCTTTCAAGTGAAGTAAACTCCAAAATGAAGCAAAATCCTTCTCTTCCCTAGGAAGGCAGTAAGAGATGCACAACTTGCTCAGACATTTGTTTGCTCCTGGTGCTGCCCTGGAGTTCTGCTCCCCTGCCAGCAGCACTTTGAGCACGCAGGGACACAACACTCAGCTCCCACACACAGAGCTCAGGGTTTTGCCTTGTCATCTCTAATTAACAACAGTTAACGTTTTCTTCTTGCCCTGCTCCTTTCCCTTCAACTCATTTTTGCAGTGAAAAGAGGCTTTTGACATCCTGTTTCATCTCCCCTACACCTGACTTACAGATTTTGGAGAGCTGGCAGGATTTCAAACTAGGATGTGTTTAAGATCTGGCAAGAGCAATTAAATGGTAACAGGTTATTTTAAATACGTATAGATAGATTTGGCATTACCCCAGCTAAGACAATTAATACTGCACAAAAAGATGAAATGTTGAAGTTTTCTGCCATTAAATTCCCATCTCCAATCTCTTCATTGCCTTGAAAAGGATTTGTGTTTCAACAATCTGAAAACTCCACAGTGTTCAGACCCAATTTTATGTGAACTGGTAACACACAGGTTTTGGAGAAACATTATCCTCAGAGGCCATTACACAGACTTTATCCAGTGAGAACTGAGGAAATAATAGTTATTGCTGTGGATGTTGTAATTCCAGTTACGAGATACAGCTCAGCAACGCTCAGGGGTAAAGCCTGGCAGAGCAATAAAGCAAAATGAGTCCATTATGCCAAGAAAAAAGTCCCTGATTCCACCCAGGTTCTAAATCAGTATTGTCACCATCAACAACCTCAGGATTTACAGACATTTCCATCTCCAAAGCCCTCCATGCACATTAAAGCAGCCAGTGCTTGCAGAGCTCCTGGGAGCAAACTTCATTCTGGCCATCACTCCACCCCAAAGAAATGAAGGGATTTTTTTTTTTTTCCACAGGCTCACCTGCTGGCTGACTCAATGCTAGCTCTGTTTACACCTGAGGGGTCAGGCTGCAATGCCACCCCACAGTCATAACCCTCCCTAGTCACACTTCATGGCACAGCCCCTTCCAGCACACCCCACAGGCTGCACCAGAGCCCCCTCGCCTGGGGTTTATCTACAGTTCTCATGTACTGTTGCCAGGGAAAACGGCCCCACACACCCCATAAATCTGCACCAACAGGAACAAGGCTGCTGTGCCAGCCAGACCAGGGAAGAGTTACACCCCCACCTGTGAGACAGCCCTAGGCAGTGTTTTATTGTCATTGCTCCGGGCTCAGACTGGCAGCCAGGAGTCGATGGAACATTTGTCTCTGGAGCAGTTGTACCAAGCAGAGCTGCGAGCCACAGGCACACAGAGCCTGCCCTGAGCAGCCCCGAGGTGCAGCTGGGCTGCAGCTTCCCAGCAGAACCACCAGAATCCATGGGAACTGACCTGCAGGTGGGTTATACATGGTCTGTATGCACATGGGCTGCCTGGAAAGGGTAAGGAGCTGGGTCTGGGCTTTTTTTCCTTCAGGCATAGTCAGTGCCAGCAGAAATACAGTCCCTAGTTTGGGATCAGAGCTCATACCACATCAATCTCCACAGCTCTGTAGCCATGGCAGGCTGTAGGGCTTTGCCTCTGCTCCTTTTAAAGCAGCAAGTCCTTGACCCTGCTCCTGTCTGTACCAGGATCACTTGTGTGTCCTTGTGCAAGCTGGGAAACAAAGGTTTGGCAAGTTCCTCAGTGAAATGAGTGGCTCCAAAACAGTGTCCATGCCCTGGGTAGCTGGGGCAGCTCAGCTTCACCTGCTCTCTCCAGCTGATGGAGACAGGTCAGGTCTCACACACAGCACTGCAAGCACAGCATGTCACACCAGCTCCTGCACATCCCTTGAACCTTCCTTTCCAGGGCATTGTGTTTGTACTTGGAGGACACAGCCCTAATGATGTAGGCTTTAATATGACAAGGTCAGGCAGGAGGAGCAGGCTTGCCTCTAATTTGAGGTTTCAAGAGGTTTAAAGTCTCATTACAACACAAGTTAAAGTGGTTATTCCCCCCACTTCTTTTCAGCTTCTCTGTGTGTTGGGTTGACCTTGGCTGGCTGCTGGTTGCCCATCAAGCTGCTCTATCATTCCCCTCCTCAGCAAGACAGAAAATAAAAAGGAAAAAAAAAAACAAACCAAAAACCCTCATGAGTCAAGACAAAGGCACTTTAATAAAGCAAAACCAGTGCAGAGGAGCAAAGGAAAGCAAAAGATTTATTCTCTGCTCCCCAGCAGCAGGCAGTGTCTAGCCAGTTCCTGGGAAGGAGGGCTGCAGTACCTGCAACAATCGTTCCAGAAGACAAATGTTGTAATAATGAACACACACACACACTCCCCTGCTCTTGGCTTCCACTGCTGAGCAGATATCCTGTGGGAAGGCAGATCGCTTTGGTCAGTCTGGGTCAGCTGTCCTGCCTGTGACCCCCTCAGGATTTTGTGAGGAATGTTGGAGAGCCTTGACACCATGCTCCAAAGCACTGGAGTGTTCTCAGCACCTTCCGAGCTCCCAGCACAGCACTGTGAGGGCTGCAGAGGGGAAAATTAACTCCCTCTCAGGTGGAACCAATGTATTCTGTTTAGCCCAAACCCCATCCACATCCCCAGGATGAGATAATGAGATAAACACCAAGCCTCTCCCAAGGTTTGTCAAGACTTTTGTCTGGAAAGAAAAATGCCCTGGATTCGAAGCTTTGTTTGAGATCACAATGCCTCAAAACAAAAGCATTTCAAATTCAAGCAGGCATTTGGGGCTGAAATTTGGCTTTGTCAGAAGAATTCTGAGCAGGTTCCCTCAGGACACAGACCGTGCTCCCTCATTTCTCCTTTCCTCCTGATTCACTTTCATTCCTCCACACTCTTTAATTCTTCAATTTTTTTTTCTGCTCTGGGGACAGCAGGGAAAGAGCATCTCAGGGCTGATTCTTTCCCTCTCTTCTTTTACACTGTGCAACCAAACCAGCAGCAGCTTCAGGACCTTGTAAGACTGAAATAATAATTAACAAGACTGATAAAATACAATTAACAAAGGACTAAACACCAAATCTAAGAGGCAGGAAGGACGGATGTATAACACTACCTTTTTCTAGCCTAAAGACAAACAGATTGATTTTTAGGATTCACCCTCACAGTATTTCAAACAGAAACTTCATTAGTATGAGACATTGATCTAACAGCCTGAGATGTCTCTATTGTTTGAATTCTGCTGGCTGAGCCACCTGGGTGTAACAGCTTATTTCAAAGCCCTGTACTCAGAGGGAAGTCAATATATTGCTTTGCTTCTATAATTTCATATGAGCTTGTGCACTGAAGATAAAAAAAAGAAGAAATCAAGCCTAAAATACTCAGAGTGGTCTGCAAAGGATTAACCCCTTCCAAATTCAGGGCAGGAGGGTTAGAACCTTAGGGATCTTTAAGTTTCCTTCAAACCCAAACCATCCTCTGAGTCTATTATTGATCTCCGGTGTTCCCATGAAGAACACTGACATTTTCTGACTGACTACAGTAAAAAAAAATGTTTTAATTAAAGAATTTGCTACAAATTCAGCTGACTTCCTACATACACTCACAGACCAATCCTTTTGGAATTCTAGTAGGCATCCTATAGTTAGTTTTTATAAGGTTTATCTGTCTAAGAAGGCATATTCCAGAAAAGAAAATTACCAAGTCTGGTTTGGATTGTAATGCCTGCCCTGACTGATGTCCTGCTGTGATTATTCAGCAAGTCCTATGCCATGAAATAGATAAAACAATATAAAATTGCAATTTTTGTTCTGTCTGAAATAAAGCTCCCCTCCAAAACCCCTGATGTAATCCAATTTGTTTCCCTTGCAGCTTTTGTTTTCTGCCCAAATATCCAAATTAATCATCTTCCTTCAAACTTAAACATTATGAAAATCACCCAAAGAACCTGAGAAATTTTCCTGCTGGCATTTCATTCTCGAGATAAATTTAGCAAGTCGTAATGTGAAAACCAAATCCACTCTGCTAAGCTTCATGAAATGGGCTGCAGAAAATATGCAGCAACAAACCAGAAACACTGCAAATATTTCTACATGTGTTCTTCAGGAAAATGCAGTGCAGTTCTCAATTTCACCCACATTCATTAAACTTTTTCAACTAATGACAACTGCAGAACAAATTAAAGTAAAATATGGCTTAAACTGAAATCAGCCAGTATCCTGACCCTGTACAGCCCACAAAGAATTCTCTAGCTAAGAATATTGGGGAAAGTTTTTATTAATCCAAGAAGAAACTTCAGCCTTAGATTAATAAGGACTTTTGTTTTCCCACTGCACCAGGCTACAACAAAATAAATTTATGAACTTCATCTCTCTACTTACCAACAAGAGCAATATGAAACAGGAAAAGCCATCAGGAACTCTAAGTTTTATGCATGCTGTTTTCAACCACTCAGGATTGAAAGGGAAATTAATGATGGGGCTTTTTCCTTCTGGTTATGTTTTTGAGGATTTTTTTTCTTTTAGCAGCCCAAGCAATGTAATCATTGCTGTAGCTTTTCTGGAGAGCAGGGTATGTTTGCCTCAAAGGATGGTTGAAGATGAGCAGCACCTAAACCTCCATGCTAAGGAGCACACCAGCAGTACTCAGGACATTTAATATTCATCCATTAAATATGGATGGAAGGGGTGTCAAAATTAACCTCTTACCTGTGGGTCAGGTTTGAGGCACTTGGCAGCACAATTTGGGAAACACACACTGCTGCTGCTTGGTGGAGACACAGAGACCTTCTGTCTCTCCCAGAGCCCATCTGGCATCTCCCACAAGCCCTGAATTCACTTACCCAACACAAACAAGTGAATAAGCCCTGTGTGTTTAATACTTCACAGAATTTCATCTTAAAGGGAGCTGGAGGAAAAAAATAGGAAGGAAGGAATCAGTCTGACTATTTGTACAACAGACTACACACTGTTCCTCTTGGTCAGGGCTAATTCCATGCACTGATATTATTTGTATGCTTTGCTGATTGGCATTGGAAGAGAGACATTATCTCATACAAATTGAAAACAAGTATGTGAATATGGGTATTTTATCACCATAAAGCAGAATAAATTCAAGTGGTTTATTCAGATGAACACTATATATAATTCTGTCAGTCCCATCTCAGCTACTATATACTGCTATTTGGGAAAAAATACACACACAACTTGGTCAACAAGCCAGGGTTCCTTTAAAAGAAAAAAAGAAAAGCTAGATTTTTATTTTTTTTTCCTCCCTTTTGAGTGGTAAGCAAATGAGCTGTGAACTCAGCTGCAGAAATAAACCTTGCTAATGTATGAGGTCACCTAACTTGAGGATGCATTTAGTCAGAGGTGTCTGACAGTCAGATCAGTGGATTGATGCCCTTCTCACTCAATATTTAGGAGTGTTGAGACACAACATGTCATTAAAGGCCCATTTTAAATGCCATGGCAGCTGCATCAAAAGACTAAGGAACAAATTTATTTATTAAAATCCTCAGCTGCTCAAACCAGATTGCTCTGTAAGAATCTTCTTTTTGTTCAAGGAATGACAAATTCAATCTTGGGACTCTGAAAAACAGCTTGTTTGAGAGGTTGTGCTCCTTTACAAGATTAAATCATCTACAGGATCGTAGATAAACACTCCACTAACCCTCCTGCAAGCCCTCTGGCACCTCTCAGCATCACTCAGAAGGATGGGATTTACAGACATAATGCTCACTTATCTGTCTTTGAAGTTTGGGGTTTTTACTCTATTGGCACAAGACCGTTCCATGCAGTTTTGAACAAGATGCTTCCTAAAGCACAAGTGCAGTGATCCTGTCCCAGCTGTTCCTGATGGTCAACCTCATAAAGAACTGGGTAAAGTCAAATCATAATGCTCATAAAAGTGCAAAGAGAAATTAGAGTAGAAGATTTGGTTAGGTAAAAAATTGGGGGTTTTAACACAACAAAAAATAAGAAATAATAAAGACAAGAAATACATATTGAACTACATAAATACGTAGTTTGGCTCAGGTTAGCAAAATCTTTATCACACACCATACAAAAAGGCAGCTTAGCTGAGGTACTTGGTGAGTCTGAGGCAGTTTCATGGGTGAAATAACTCATTCCTCCTGTATATAACTGATCTGTGCTTGTAGCTCATTTCTTTGTACCATTATAAAATTTCCCCTTGCCTTATTGACATATATCACCATCATTAGGTGATTACACTTAAAACTTCAGAGGAAGAACATTCAAGATCACAGCCAAAGCTCCTCTATAATATTTATTTGTTATTTGCTATGCAACATCAACCATAATTTGAGTCATGATCATTCTTCTTTAACAAGGAGGCAATTTACTGACAGCAAATGAGCTGGGACCAACATATTTGTAGTGCATATATCCTAGTTATCAATAGAGTTTCCTATTGGTAGAGAAATTAAAAAAAAGGGAAAAAACCCACCAAAATTAATTATTGGACTGTTATAATTCTCAATTCAGAACTGGGTATGTGATAGAAGTTAGAACCCAAAGTGTTGGGCACGGCCTGGCATTGACAGCACTCCTGGCTCTGCTTTGGGCTCACTGTTTATCACAGGCCAGTGTAAATATAATGAGCCTCAGCTCTCCTACATCCCCTAGAATAAGCCAGAGATCCTCAATAGGGTCAGATTCTCCTGTTCTGCACTGGGCCAAACAACTCTTACCACTTGGTTTCTAAAGTTTGTTCTTTTCTCTTAACTTACAACTTTCAAAAAAAAAAAAGAACAGCTTTAAGGAGCAGAAGCTCTAAATCTCACATTTCATGGAAAGCTGGCCAAGTTTATACTTCAAATCTCCTTAGAAATCCCAGGCTATTTGTCATTTGACTTTGTCTCCACAACTCTGCCCTATTTTCTGTTGCTTGAGTCCACCCTTTCCTGGAATTTCTGATTCAGGAGCAGGGGCTTAAGGAAAAGCTCATGGAGTGGAGCTCTGGAGGGTGAGTGGGCAAAGCTGGTGAGCCCCAGGTGCTGGGCAGGGTCTGGAGGGCTCCTACACCAGGGGAGGCAGGTTGGAGAACCAAAGGTGTGATCATGATCATGTCTGATAACACAACACAGCTCATCAGTGCTCCCTCCGTGCTCAGGTGGGTGCCCTGGGTGAGTTCACAGGTGACAAGGATGTCACTGCCCCTGTCCTGGTGCTCCAGGCTGCTCATTTTCCACAGCAAAAGCTCTTTAGCTGGGAGAAGCAGAGCCTTTGGGACACCTGGACCTGGGCCCAGGCCATCACAAGTTGCATGAAGGTTCAAGTGCAATTTTCTGGCTCTGTCACTTCCATGTCACACCCCCTCAGACTTTTTCCTAATGCACAGCTTGCCTGTGTTGTCTATAAATCTGAAGCCCTTTGGGGCAGATCTTTTTCTGATTGCCTGTTTGCACTGGCAGGGGCCTCAGCTGGATTCTCCAGAGCCTAACCTCATAATTCCAGGGCTGCCTTTTTCTGCCTCAAGCACTATTTTTCTTTAAGTCAGTGAGCATTTCAGAACACGAATCTGGAAATCTACATATTGCTTTATTACAAAAGTGTTCATGCTTTTAATTCTTCCTTCTCTCTATATAATGAAATTACAAAGCAGGAATCTTTCATAATAAAATTTGATGTAGATATGCCTGGAAAATGAAATCAGAAGGCAGCAGTGATGGGAAAAGCCACCATCAATCACTGCAGGCAGACTCTTCCCCTTGACAGCAGTCAGACACAGAGGTAGGAAATTCAGTAATTTGATAACAGCTGCAGTAGAAAACCAGGAATAAACATTATGATGCCAGTCACTACATATTTAGCATCAGATCTGACCTGCACATCAGGCTCACAAGCAATGGGTACAGCAGAAGCTGCACTGAATTCATGGAGCTGCAACTGCTCATTCAGGGCTGAATTGTTCTTGTTCTTAGTTCCAATGCCTGAGGACAGTAACCCTGTGTTTTCTGTCACCTCCTTCCCTCCATATCCCCCCAAACAATCCAGGGGGAGAGGCACAACCAGAAGGAGTTTCCCCCCACCACTGACTTCTCAAGGGTGTTTTTCTCCACTGACTATAGAGATGCCTTACTTTAAAAATCTGATTTTAGAATTGGGGTTTCAGACAGAGAAGCTTCCACCAAACGTTAACTTCATTTAAGTCTCACATGGATAAAATATTTTTATGGAATTCACACTCCAGTACTGAAATAAGCACAACCATTCCCCTCCTCAGCATTTATAAAGCAAGAGAGCTGAGGTGCCCTCCTCTCCCTCTGCTCCATGAGGAGCATCTGAAACTTCTCTTTCTGCAACAGTCTTGGGTCTGAACAAAAACCCTGGCTTTTTTATAAGTCTACATTCATTAACTCCTGCATAAAACTGCCTGCACNATAGCAAATTGCTCTAAATGCCCGAATTTCTCTAGTTGTTTTCAAACAAAACCAAAATCTGCATAAAAGCTTCACTGCCTTCTTTCTTTAATGGAAAAGAAAGAAAATATTATAAATTTCAGCCCCAAGTTCAGGACTTATAAAAAACAAAGAAACAGCCATAAATCATAGCTTAGACAGACAAGAAGTTCTGTTTGCAGGTTGTGGGGGTTCTTTCAAAAACAAAGGATAAAGATTAAGTGATATTTTTATAATAAGCCAAAGCAAACTCTAGCATAAAATACAATAAAATTAAACAAAATATTTGAAGACAAACTCAAACTCTGATTCTAATTTACCTTAGAGAATGGCAAAGCCAACCAAAAGCTTCCAAGGGCCTTCATGAATAATCCTGTCAACCAGAACTATTAAAAAATCTAAGTATCAAACCAAAAAATATTTTGCTGCCATTTCTTGTGAACTCAGGCCGTTGAAAATCATTTTATTGGAAGACAAAATACTCATAAAATATATCACACATCTTCAGACAAAAAAAAGTCTGTCATAAGTTATGACTACACATTTTTTTCTCTCTGAGGATCTCTGCAACTTTTTCAGATTTCTTTCTTTCAGTGAAAAAGAGAAAATATGTTGGGAAAGTACTAAGTTTTTGGAAGAGAAAAATAGATTTGATTGTCAGACAAAACAAAACACTAAGGTCATAGGTAATCTCCTGAGAGAGCACTCCTGAAGCTTTATGTCAACAAATGTGAAAAACAATATTCTTGTGGGAAAAAGGTATCCTGGACTGGGCCCTTCTGGTGCATTCAGGGCCATCAGTCACTACTTGCTAATACAGGCAGCACCAACACACTGGAGCATCTTTTCTCTTGTCACAGGCAGATCTGAACCCCTAATTCTAGGAATGAAAGCAGCACCTCCTGTCATGCTGCTGCAACAATTTAATATTTAATATTTAGTCCCCCTTCGTAGCAAAGTAGGTTTCAATCAAAAAAAAAACCAAAAAAACCAAAAGGCTAGATTAAAATTATATTCCTCACTAAAGGAAAAAAACCCACTCTGTTTTATCTGATAAATAAATATGGAATTGGGAAGTTCAGTGGTGTAAACTGAGCTCTTTAAAAACAAAACAATAAAAAACCAGTGGACACCAACTCAGCCACTCCATAAATAAATCTTACAGACCTGATTTCAGCAGAAGTCAAGGAAAAGAAACCAACCAGAAATATATTACAGGAAATTTTGCTTGACAGAGGAAGTGAATTTGCATTTTACGGCTGTTTATGTATATTTGTGATACATTTAATATGCTGTGACCTTCAGAAGCAATAAAATTTGAGTTTTCATCCCATCAGAAACTGTTTGGCATGCTGCACGTTGCTGAGGCAGGCCATCACTCCAAACTGGGAGGCAATAAACTTGTTGGACTCATTTCCCTGAAGCACCCTGACTCCTGGCTGACACTTGGAGCAGCCCTGACTAATTATAATTGCTCCATAAAAACAAGACTTAGGCAAGGGCAACTTTTTAACAAAGTATTCCCTTAATAGCTTGGCAGAAATATATCATTTTCTCTTAACTGCTTGGAGATATCTTTAGGTGAAATCAGGAGAGTTACTTCTAGTTTCTCTACTATAAAGTTTGCAATAACAAGGAAACAATATTTCTGCTCACCTCTGCAAATCAAAATACAGAGCAAAATTGCCATTGCTATAAATCCACGAACAACAA
>VZUA01088687.1:0-16697 GCA_013401035.1 Horornis vulcanius
AAAAAAAAATCTTAAATGAGTGTAGGAACAGAATTTATATTTTTAGTGTCCTAACTTGGATGTGTGCTTACATGGTTCCCTAATGCTAAAAATGAGTCATTGAGAATAGTGTCTTTTCCAGTAATAAAAAAGTAGAAGTGATGCAAGCCAGAACTCGCATTTGACAGGTTTGAGAGAAAGACCTATAGAATTTGTGTATCTGTCCTCTGATAGGAGAGGGGTCCTAAGGGACGAGCACACACTAGCTTTGAGAAGAACATTGGGAAGTGAGGAATCTAGGGTAACTGCTTCAAAAGAATAAAAAAATAATAATTCTAGTTTAAAGGACAGGACTTAAGTATGCATTTGTTCTTCAGTGATTAGACATATGAAAACAAATTTATAATTTTAGATGTCTATTGAGCAAGTCTACAGCAGTTAGGAGTAACATGATGTAATTCCCATACCTTTTTGCATGGATACTAAATAACACATTGAGTTTTCTTAATGACCACATTGTAATTAAGAGGAGCTTACTTTTTTCCCCAGCGGAAATTCTGGAATTGGCTGGAAATGCAGCAAGGGACAACAAGAAGGGTCGAGTCACTCCTAGACACATCTTGTTGGCTGTAGCAAACGATGAAGAATTAAATCAGGTAAGAAAAACCTCTGCCTTTTGAAGGCCAGGATTCCCTTTAGGACTTCTTAAATTGTCTTTCCATATAGCTGACTTGTAACTCAAGACCTCTGCTTATTGAGTAGCACACCAGGAAACGCTCACTAGCATGCTGGCTGTGTAACTAACTACAGCACTCAGCTTCATTATGTATTTCAGCACTCCTAAAATCTGTAAAAATGCAATGGAGATGTAAAACTATGTTTGCTAACACTATTACAATTATTTCTGTTGGACTAGGGTATTTTCAAGAATTCTTCAAGGTCACTTTCAAGGTTTTTTGATTGTTTTTAGTTTCCCCCTTAGAGAGCTGAGAACTCAGTGGGGCCTCTCCTGTTCTCACTGAAGTCTGTTATTGTGACCACAGAAGAGCTCCATACTCTTACAGGTCTGTGTCCTTTGCAGACTTAAAGATGCCTTTAACCTGGCCACAAAAAAATTTGGTGTTATTATTACAGTGCTGTGGTGTCAGCCAGAGGCAGTGGCTGGGATTAATGTACCATTGTGTGAAATGCTCTAAAAACCCATCTGAAAAGATGCTTTTTCAAGTCTCTGTATCATGGTGGAGCAGGGAAAAAATAATATCCCCCAACCACGCTCCTTCTGGCTTTTGTCTGAAATTTGGTAATACTTTCCATTCATTATCCCTTTGTAAGCTTGGAGCCTCACTGAGTTGAGATTGGGGAGCACTAAACATGAATCAGAAGGTGGGAGTACCTGGGGGACTTTGATGTCACTGTCTGTATCTTCCTGAACAGTGAATTAGTCCCAGTTAGACATATAAAATTGATTTACAGTAGTTTTAAATGCAGAACATAATATATTTCATCTCTGCTTTTAAAGGCTTGAATGAACTGCACACTTTTGAATATTGATCTTCAACTGCATTTTTTGGAGAAAGACTTACATGTATAGAGATTTGTATAAATGTTGCCCTCCATTTTGAAATTCCTTTTTCTAAGAAAAAAAAAGTCTTTTAAATAACACAATTGCAGGAAAATTCAGCACTTGGGACATGTATTGGGTCTTCATAATGTGGCACCCATTGTAGTCTCAGACCCTGGACTTTGGGGTCCCATTTTTCTCTCACAGGCTGCCCTGCTGGGCTCTCAGGTATGTGCCTGGGGCTGTCTTTTTTTCTTCATTGGGTAGCAGCCTTCATGGCATGGATTCAGAGAAGCAGATCTCAGGTGAGCCCTAGAGATGCTGACAGTGACAAGTACATGTGCAGGAAGAGCACATGCCCCCTTTATAGTTAATATCTAGTATGTGGTCATCTCCATTTCATGCATTTCTCATCTCTTCTTCAAGGATAATGGTGGAGAAACTCAAGGCGATATACAAAATTTTCATTAAATCCTATTTTGTGTTTATTGGTGAGTAAATACTGGAATTTGTCATGTACAACTTCTTTCTATTTATTTTTGATTAGCTATTGAAAGGGGTCACCATAGCCAGTGGTGGAGTGTTACCCAATATTCACCCAGAGCTGTTGGCAAAGAAGAGGGGATCAAAAGGAAAACTGGAAGCCATCATTACTCCACCCCCAGCAAAGAAGGCAAAGTCTCCATCACAGAAAAAAACTGTATCAAAGAAAACAGGCGGCAAGAAAGGAGCAAGGAAATCCAAGGTAGAGTAATGTGTTTAAAATAAACCCAAGCAAACTTGCCAGCAGTAGCTGCAGGGAGCTTCACACTGGGTCAGCTCTCCCTTGTGTGTGTTGTTACCAGTGGTGATTTCAGTCACAGTGTGAGCAGAGGAGGAAGAGCTCTGCCCTCTCTCTGATGCAGCTGGAGCCTGAACACCCTCAGGAGTGGCCCAGGTCTGCAGCACAGATAGATGGGCCATAAATACTCTGTTCTTGGTAAGAAACCTTCTGAGGCGGGCAGAGGGTGTACCAGGAGACAGAAGAGGAGAGTGTCTGGGGGCTGTACTGGTCATGCCTTACACGTTTCAGTTTGTAGGAGCAGGGAATCTTTCTCATGCGTACCTGTGTAGCCAAGGATGGTTTTTCTTCTGCAAAGCAACTACAGTTAAGCAATAAGTTAGGGAAGTAGGAAGAAAAGTACAGGAATTTCACATGAAAGGGACAAGAAATGTGAAAGTTGCCTCTGGGTCAAGTAAAGCTTCTTTATCCCGTTCCTGTTTACTTGGTCACTCTTCTGATTGTTTCACTCATTTGGTTTTTTGAGTTGTTGAATTTAGTTTTCTCCCTCAAAACACCTATTAGCTGAAATTTCAAATGCAGTGCTTCCAATACCATGCACTAATAATTCCCCTAAATCTGGAATGTTTTTGCCCTGCTTGATTACAAAAGCAGGAAGTCTGTTGTGGGGTTCTGTTTTTCTTCCACACAATAAACTGTATTGTCTTACTATATTGGTATTTGGCTAACAGTAAACTCCTGGGGAATTGAAATAAGACCCATGAAAATCTAATTTTCAAAACACTTGAGTAAAGTAAAGCATGGTTACAGCTTCTAAGTACCCTTGCATCAAAGTCATTTTAGTTGTTCAGCCTCAGACTTAGTTTATATACTTTGGAAAGGGACAACAGTAAGAACAGTGGCTTGCTCAGTATTCCAGGTGTCCTTTTTATGCTTCAACAGAGATACTGCTGAGGCACCAAATATTTTTATGAAATTGTAAGTAATAATTTTATTGAAAATGTGAAATTATTCTTGGCACCAATTGAGTTTATAAGCACAGCCTTCATAAATTTACTTCCTTTTCAAAATGTTCCTAATTCTCCTTTGCGTTCAGTAAATCAGTTAATTCCTGAAACCTGTTATTTCACTGCAGTAATAAAGTTGAAAAAATAAATGGTGATTGAGGGGAACTCCTCTCTCCTCCAGCAGTTTCACTGGAGACAAAAGTAGGTGAAGACATTAAATAAGACAGAAAATTCTTCAACCCATTTCCTGCAAGCAGGCAGATAGAAAGTAGATATATTCTTTTGACACTGCTTCTAAGGACAGCCTCATTACAAAGGAGAATTTCTAAAAATAAGTCTGTGAAATGTGGGAGTACCTCCCTTCACAGGAGGGAATTTATTCTCTGACAAGTCAGTTTCTAGCTTAGAATGAATGTCTTTCCAAACACACAAATCTGTGCTCTTTGTCCACACAAGCCATTAGAAAGCTGTTTATATGTTTTCCTGCAACATTTAAGACAACTGTCATCTCAACTGTGTGCTGTTGTGGGCAAGAGGAGGCGCCTGTAGATCTGCAGATGTTGTGGTCGTTTTTTCTATTGATCCCTTCTGCTGTTATCAGGGACTTTGGCTGGACTACAGGATAAAATCCAACACCACTGTTTGTACACGCATTTTATTGCCTGCTAAGCATTTAGTGCATGTCATATATCTTAGTGTCATTAAACTGTTTTTCTCAGAGCCTTGAGTTAACTAATTAACTGTATTTCTGGAAGAAGAAGCAGGGAGAAGTGAGCAAATCAGCCAGTGCTGACAGTACAACAGAGGGAACTCCTGCAGATGGTTTCACAGTCTTGTCCACCAAAAGCCTGTTTCTTGGCCAGAAGGTATGATCCTGCGTTTTTATAAATTAATACCTATTTTTTCTGTGCTGCTTAGGGAATAGCCCCCTCCTACTACCTCCTTTTCCACAAAACATAGCCTAACAATGGACATTTCCCCACTGAGCAATCAAGGAGATGTATGAGATCAGTTTTTCTAATTTCCAAGAAGTTCTCCGAAACAACTTCTAGAGCATTTTTAAAAGTACATAAATAAGTCTTCATGTGACCACGTAATTAAATACTTAATTAGAAGGAAAGCCTGCGTGCTTGTAAAATCTGTCTCATTCATAAACAACATAATTGTTGCAGATAAGCATCTGCCAAAGAGATGATTCTAAGCATAAAATGCATTTTTTCCAACAGTCAGCCCACTTCATTGCTGATGTAAATGATTTACAGGTTTTTATCAAAACCTGTTTTAGACATTTGTTCATAATAATGGTTTTATGCTGTGTTCTGCTTTGTGATTTACAGAAGTTAATGCTGTGTAATGATGAATGATGCATTTATGAAAAGCTAGAGATCAACAATTCTTTTTTTCCCTGTGAATATGATTTGGGATGTGGGTTGGTTTAATGCAAATACGTATCTGCTTAAAGAGGATCCACTTAAAGAGACGAGTCATTAAATTAATTTGGTCTTTTATCCTGAAACCTGCCTTTAATTTGTGATGCAAAATTTTCATAAGTAAAACTGCATCTTTCTACTATCATTCAATAATCAGATCATTGTGTTGTAAGCCATAGAAGATGAGCCATTGTCCGTTGTGGAATGTAACTCCTCTGACTCATTTTTATTTTATACTGAGGTTGTTCTCCATTTATCCTCCAGTTTGTTTGCCAAGTTTAACATGCATGAGAGTAACATTTTTGTCAAGATTTCTGATTTTCCACATTTAATTTTACAGCTACAGATAGATGGCTGGTTTGGTAGGATTGTTTTTTTTTTTATTTTACTCCTATTAGGGAGGTGGTTTTTCAAAGACATTTTGATGACTAAATTAGAACCCAAAATTTATAGTCTACATTACTGTTTCAAGAAAGCAAGTAACGTCAGACTTCTGGAGCTGATTTTAAGCTCATTTTAGTTACCATAGGAAACCTGTAATAAGTTTTGTGTTCCAGCAAGACTGACACAGCAAATCAGTGGGGCTTTGTTGTTGGGCTCAGTGGAGGAAGATCATGAACTCCAGGACTGCTTTAAGCTGTGGTGGCAAAGCCAGTGTCTGTTGTAGAGCTTCCCAGTGAGTCCTAGTTCTGGGGAATGGACTTTCTGGCTTTCTCATTCACTTGGAGTCCAGCCCCCTGAGAAGATTCCTGGTGTGACACATCCATCCTGCACTGGGTCTGTGTCAGCTGGCCCTGCACATGAGAGAGACCAGTTGTTAGCCCTTTATTTTAACACACAATGAAAAGAGAAATTAAAAGAAAATGAAAACCTGTTTGTCTCCTGTGAGGGAACCCTCCAAATCAAACAGATCATGTTCTGAGGGTTAGAGAAGGCATTTGAAGAATTGCTGCTGAGATCAAGCAATCAGGATCTTTCAAACCTCCTGTGACATTCTTGAGCACCTTTTCATCACGTCTGTTTGGCTTGCAAAACCATTATCTGCCAGATCAGAAAATCCTTTGCTAAATGCAGAGAAGGAAGAAAAGTCTTGGTTTTGATAACACATCATTCATAAGTGTTTAATGGGAAAAATCTTTTCCTTGGCTCCATGTTTACAGAAGGGAAGGAACTTATTTGCAAGAGCAGCTCTCCATCCTTCTAATAACCCCAGATTTAATTTGATGCAAAAAACACAAATGAGAATGTTGCAAAACTGGGTATTGTTCAGTTTTTAAAATTATAGTTATTGCATTAACTGCTGACATTGAGTTGGAAATTCTTAGAGGTCATGAAATGGCAAAGAACCCTTTAGTTATACCTGTAGAAGTTTATCAGTGCCACATTAATTATTAAAATCTAGTTAATATGTAAATGATTGCACATCCACAAGTGACATCCCCGTGGAAATGTGGCATTGTGCACATTAACTAGTTTGTTTTTCCTGAGCGGATTACAAAGTAGAGGCAGAGTTGCAGGATCTCAAGCCTAAGCTTTAAGGTTTGGACTTTCCAAGAGACCTCAGCTTGTGGTGTGCAATAGGCATCTTCAGTTTTCAGTATGAAACTCATACCAGAAAAAGCTTCAAGATTTTTAAGGTAATTTTGTCTGAAATTAGAAATGCCAGGCTTGGCTTAGAAAATACTCATGGATGTGCTAAGTGCCATCTGCATTTAGTTATTTCTAACTAACATTTAATTGAAACGTTACCTCAAGTTATGTCCATTCTTTGTTGCACATGTATATGCAAGTTCTGTCTATTTATTTTTTTTAAGTGGCCCTTTAGGGGATCACTTCTGCCTAATACATCCTTCATACTATTGGGTAGTGAAATGGAGCGATTACTCATTGGAGGATTTAATTCCACTGGAAAAATTCTGATTAATATTTTATTTGTTTTGGATAGCTAACAGTGCATTGGGAAGTAAATGCAGAATTTAGTAAAATAATACTTAGCTGCCAACACATGCTATCAGTCATGGGCAGCTTTTTAAGCATTTTCTTGTTGTTGTTAAATTGAAACTTAAATTACCAGCTGGCTGTTATGTAAATCCCATATATGAGTAGGCTCAGGGATAGATTTAAGGTCCAAAACAAAAACAGTCTGCAGCTGATAGATCTGGGGCAAAAACTTGTAGAGCACAGAATTAGGAATTAAAAAGGTCAATTACAGAATAAGCAAAATATGTTTAGGAACATACTATAGTCTCCACAAAACAGTCATGGTGTGTGCATGTGTTTTGCTGTTGTTTTGTTTTTAATTTTAAAATTCATTAAGTTTTTTAACATTTTGGTTTGATTTGACTTTTTTTTTTAAACAGCAGTTGCTTGTAGTCAAACTCAAGACTCAAACTCCAGTATGAATAACTCACCACGTGTGAAGTATTAGAGGATTCCAAGCTATTTGGAAAGGAAGCTTTCTTAGATTTTATTACAAATTCCTGAACAGACATGTACTTAAAATAGGACTGAATTACATTCCTTTTTAGTCAGAATCGCCCTAGTTTGAGGTAACATAGTTTACTCAAGCAACATATGCAAATTACATGAAATTGCAGGTTTTTAAAACGATAAAGAAGGTCAATTCATAGAATCAAATGAATGAAATGGAAGTATTTTTTTCAGAAAATTTAAATACAGGGATGATGGCCTCTTTAAATGTCCATTCACCTGTATGGTTTCATGGACTGGCTCATATTCCCTGTTAGTAAATTAACATACAGAAAGAAATTATTTTTTGAGGAGTTAAGTTTAAGAATGTGGGCTACAAAAAATAACAGATAAAATTCTGATATTGATGATAAAAAGTACCATGCCTGAAGATGTATGTTATGCTTTGTAGGCTGAGAGGGCTTTAGATTAAAAGGAAAGGCTGGTTTAACTGCAGCTGGTTAAAGGAATTACATAAATGATTGAGAGCTTTCTCCTTCATGGTTGCTTTCATATCACCCAAACAACTACTGAAAAAATAATTTAAAATATATATTGTAAACACAGGTGTAAGTCATGCTGTAGCTAATGTATTTCCCCAAATGAAAAATTCTGGGAGGTCTTTTGCACTTTAAAAGTATTTAAAGTTTTGTCAGTAGTAAACTTGGTGCTTGTGAAATCAGACTTCCAACAGAAGCTGCGAAGCAGCATCATAACCTGCTCAAACCCTGGTTAGAAACTTCCCATACCTGCAGTTTTGATCTTTGCCAAACTTAGTATTCCCATTAGGTTGCCCCAAATTGTAGAGTTGGTTCTGTAGTGTGGGTCACATCCTATGAGGAGACACCCAAACTGTCTTTTAAGAACTACTGGTGCAGATGTGAGGTCAGTCTGTAGATCTCTGTGCTGCCTTGTGCAGTTTCCTGTGTGCCCAGGAGAGATCCTCCTGATTTATAACAAGAAAGAAATTGAAAGACATGCTTGAAATATATGGGGGTACTTAGCAGAGTAAATGGGCATTAATGGGTGGGGTTAAAAATCTCTGCTTTCATAAGGGACAAAAGGAAGTAAAGCAAACAAAATAAAAACTATAAGCAATAAGCATGTAATATCATGAGCCTGCTTACAGTACCTCACCAGACATTCCCAAAGGCTGCAGAACTGTAATGAGGACTGAAGTGCTGTGATACAGAACATGGTGGCCACTGATAAGGAAGGAAGAAAAACACATCTCCTTGTTGGGATGGAGGAATTGCTGGAGACAAGTGTCTGCTTTCTCAGAGATGTTTGCTGGCTTAAAGAAGGAGGAGCAGCAGCTTTGATCCTGTTTCAGTGTAGAATGATCCCAGCACATCCCTGTAATTGATGCTTAAGGGATGCTTAGGGTGTCCTTCATCTTTACTTGGGGAAGAAACAAATACCCTTATTTAGTGACAAAATTAGAATCACAGAATAGTTTGGAAGGGATCTTAAAGCTCACCTCAGTCCAATCCCCTGCCATGGCAGCTACACCTTCCACCAGACCAGGCTGCTCCAAGCCCCATCCAACCTGGCCTTGAACGCTTCCAGGGATGGAGCAGCCGCAGCTTCTCTGGGCACCCTGTGCCAGGGCCTCACCACCCTCAGGGAAGAATTTTTTCCCAATATCTAATATTAACCTCCCCTCCATCAGTTTAAGGCCATTGCCCTTGTCCTGTCACTCCATGCCCTCATGAACAGTCCCTATACAGACTTCTTGTAAATCCCCCTTTAGATACTGGATAACAATCAGAATCCCAAATAGTGATCAGCATAAAACCAAAGTAGAGCTTACTAGTAGGTACATTCATGTTCTCCCAGTATGAACAATGTTTGAGTCTTGTGTTTGAATTTTTTTGGGGCTAATAACCCTTTATGACCTGCCTTTTATTTTGCATATTTGTTTGCAGTGATGCTATCTCCATCTGTGTTGCAAAGCTCACTTTTCTGCAGCTTCTCTGTGATTTCCCAGCTGTCCTGTTATTTCCCACCTCATGCTTTTCTTTTCAGCTGAACCTTATTCACAGTGAAATCAGTAATTTAGCCGGCTTCGAGGTGGAGGCCATTATCAATCCTACCAATGCTGACATTGACCTTAAAGATGACCTAGGTAAATGGGGCATGGGTTGACACAACTAACGGTCACATGGAAATTATGGAACCCAGAATTTACTCTCTAGGGCTTCATACCTTTAATCAGAGCAGAAATTCAAATCTTGCAGGTCCTGCTTTGTTGAAGAACTATATTCAAAACACTTTTTGACCGGTTCAAAATACGTGCAGCTATTGCTAGTCTTCAAGCTGATTTCAGTTCACAAATTTTAAATTCTTTTCCATAATGATCATATGTGACTGTTAGCTATTTTGGGGGGTTTCTTATTTGAATACTTTGAGGACTAAAATACTTTTTTGTCAGGTTTTTCTCAAAATAAGCAGTTTCTCCATTCTATCTGCAGTCTCAGGGGTTTTATTTCAATACTTAGAGTAGACTTAAAATTTTTGGAAAGGGCTTATTACATAATGAACTATCCCCAAATCTTCCATTCCTTGATTTGATGTTCAATTCAGTCAATAATTTGTTTCCATTGTGTTTCAGTTCTTCCCTGTCACTTTTACATTCAGCAGGAAACAAATACTGATGCCAAGAGTGAACTATCATGGGTGGAGAATCACTTTTAAAGCTTTTCTCTTGTTTCAGATTGATAAGAGATCAAAAAATCCTTCTTTAGCAGAAGTTTATTCTTCAGCAAAACAAAAATTGCCTTTCATGCATTATGTACTGCTGTCCCTTCTTACTTGAGTATTCCTGCTGCCGTCTTTTTTTGAAACTTCCTTAATGGAATACAACCCATAATTCTAATACTTCTGCATTTCCTATGGGAATGTAGAGAAGTAACTTAACAAGAAAAATAGTCTACGAAGGCTAATTTTTATATCAGCCTTTCTTAGAAATACATATATTTCTGCAAGTGTCTTAGCCATTCTAGTACATAATTAAAAGATATACCTTACTTTTAAACTATACGAACCATTATTTGTATTTTTAAAGCAATTTCTGTACAACCCTGCTGCAAATACAGTTTCCTACATGTGAAGGAAACTGGCATTTTTAGAAACAAAATGATGAATGGCTGTCCGTGTGAAAAACAGTGCCTGTCAGCTTATTAATGCTGACAAAATGGAGAAACTAATTATTTTGGTTGGCTCGATGATGCTGAATTTCTCTTTTTTAAACAGATTCCATATTTTAATGTCATGCTCTGTGGGGAACTGATTGTTCTAGGTTTCTGCAAAGTGAAATGGGGCATTAGCTGATTTTAAAACTTTGGAAATGATCTCATGTGATTGCTCTGACTTGTCATTTTAACATTTATTTGATCATGTCATACTCAATATTCCTTCCCCTGCTCCCTACACCCCTTTCTCTACACACACCTGCACACACAACTCAGCATACTCCTTTGGCGCAAGGTTTGGAGATGTAAAGGTAGGAAAATATGGACGTTGGTACATGTGTAAATGTAGAGCCTGTGCTGGGTCTCTGTCCAACGTGGTTGATATACATCTGTTTACCTGTTGTAGTTGCAAGTTGTACAGGCTGACATTGCCACGATCGACAGTGATGCTGTCGTTCACCCGACAAACTCTGACTTCTACACCGGTGGTGAAGTAGGTAATGGCAAGTTCAGTGCTGCGGAGTTCGTATGTGTGTGCATGGTCGATCAGCAGCCACCAGCTTGTTGTAGCTATGCAGATTTGCATTCGTTTCTCACTTCCAGCAGTCCCCACTGTTCATAACAAGAAATGAGCAATTGCAGACCTAGTGGGCTTATTTATTTTTATTGCCAAATCGGCCTTTCAGAAGTAACAATGGAGTGCACCACCAAAATTGAAGCGCAGGAACAGTGCGTTAAACGCAGGCACGTGACCAAGGAAAATTAATTATGACCTTGTTGGTTTGACATGTAAAGTGCCTAGTTTGAATGTTGTTTGAGTATTATCTTTAGATTTCCAACCATTTCCAGTGCACCCTCTCCATGCCAAGTTTCAGATGTTCACGTCTGGATTCACAGGCTGGATCTAACCTGTCTGTATTTTCCAAACTTTTAAGATTATCCTTATGGACCAATGGCCTTCCTAGCCCTGCTCCATGGTCCTCACTCCCACCAGCCCAGGCTAGTGCTGCACACACATCACCTGAGCTACACAGATGAGAGAAGGCATGACAGGAAACAGGACAGGCCTCCTAGTTCAGCCATCTTAACTGTCCCCTGAGTAACTCTACTCCAAGCCCTTCTCTTACTCCTCTCACATACAGAATTTTGAAGGGTTTTATAAAAGGGTAGGAGTACTTTGATTGAACTGCCTTGGTAATTTGAGAAGGCAGATCAAAACTTGGGCCAAATGCAGAAGTTGCTGGCAATGCTTAAGAACAAATCAGCTGATCCCAGCCTCTGTTCTGCATCTAATCTTGACCTCACCATTGCTGTAAGATTGGGCTTCCCCCCATGCCTGAGGCCTTGTTTTCAATACTGACTTGGAGGGACACATGTCCTGCACCACCTGCTTTTTCTGAAAGGGCTGCTTTCTGAGTAACAAACAGAGAAACGTAGCTCTGGTCAGCTGGTTGGGGCAGAAGCACTGTGACTTTGCTGGCTAAAAAATAGGCAGTGTCATAGTAGCCTGTACCTGGAGAATATGCTTCCAAAGTTGTCAGACCCATTTGGCCAATGTGCCTGTCTCCTACCCTGTGGCAAAGAAAGGCTTTGCTACCCTGCAAAGAAAATTCTCTTGAAGCTGGGCTGCTCGTTCCTTAGTGTAGGTTCCTGTTGCCTCTGACTGCTGTAAGAAAGAATAGAAGTGCACAAATGCTTAGCTTCCAATGATTAACTTTTACCCATCTAAATTTTTTTTAATTTTTTGTTGTTTTTTTCCCTAACAATTTATATGTACTGAGGGCTTATTCTGAGAATTTTAGATCCTAAATTTCTGCTAACGCTGTTTTCAACACTGATACCAATGCCTGCTTGGAAAGCATGAGATAATGATCTTATTCTCATGGGAGTGACACATATTTATGCCTCTGAGCAAATAAGCTACTAACCTTGAAGCTGTGAAGCAAGACTTCCATCAAGAAACTTGCTAGTGTAGTGGAAAATGGTTAAATACAGTCTGTCCTTTGCCAGATTAAGCTAATTTACAACACAGATGTCAAGTATGATTTCAATATAAACTCCCACTATTAATCAGAGTAAGAGCATAACTGAGGAGTAAATGCAGAATATTTCACTCATTCATACCAAATATTACTTTTTCTCTTCTTTGTACCATATCTGCAAGAAGAGAGCTCAGTGGAATAAACTGACATGGTTGTTCATTGCTTTTAATTATAAATTAATTCCCAGTAGAAGGGAAAAAGCTGATCCTTCTGGATTGAATTAAACCAAACGAGGCTAAATTCCATTAAATGTACAACAGCTTTGCAATGGCAAAGAAATGACCTACTTAATAGAACTTTGCTGTTCCTAGGTTCTGTACAAGGCTTAATTATGTTTTCCCTTAAAGGGGAAAATTAAGGATTATGAATGTCATGGGTTTTAGGACTGATCAGAGTTCATGGACTCATGGGGAATATAACTGGCATATATATAAATATAAATAGGAATGATATGGAAATATATACAACAGGAATATAACTAGAATGGAAATTTCCTCCCCATCTCTTCTCGGTCAGAGTGATTTTGTAAGACCCTGGAGTCAGCCACGTCTGGATGGGCTCAGCAAAGGGCACAGGGTGTTGTGCTTTATTCACTGCCTTTGAAGGGCAGAGTGCTTCCAAGCACCTCACTGCTGCTCTCCTTGCACTGGGGATCTCCTTGCCCAGCACTCTCCTAAGACACCTTGCTGCTATAAATAAAGTGATTACTGCCATTTCTAAGAGTTTGTAAGGTGATCCCCCCAGCCAGTTGTGCTGGGTAGGTAACTTTAAGTTTCAGAAAATTCTTAGGAGTTTGGCTGGAGTATTTATATTTAAAAACTTAAATGAGCACAAAGAGCAAATTACACTCTGACCTACACAGTCTGACCTTGCAATCCAGTTTTTGGCAAACCCTGTTGTGAACTGGTTATGAAAAAGCCAGAGGAAAGGCATAGCTTTTGTAATTGTCCTCAGCCACTAACAAAATTACTTAGGGTCACCGAGTCAGTTTTTGAATGGAAAAAAAAAAATGCATTGTTTTCCACTTTTCAGTTTGGAAGAAATTTAACAAAACAAAAGCATCTTGCAGTCTTTTTAGTTCCTAGAGCTATAACCTGATTTAGTAACCGGAATCTTGGAGGAGGCCCTCTGCTTCCTGGAGCATATAGTATGTGCACTTCCATCAGAAATTGCATTTTTTTCTTTCTTCATCAGTGGAAGTAAGGGGTATCACCAAATAAATGTCTAGATCTTTAGAGATCATAGTTCTGATTTTTTGGAAATCAGTTTTCAAAGCAATATCTCAAATCAGAGCCTTTATGATATCACTGCTTTTTACTTATTTACCTTTATAATTAATATGCACAGTGCAAAATTATGTGGGATGCTTATGTAGTTAGGAAAATGCTTTCTTGGGCTGTTTTTTCTTTCGTTAATATTTAAAACTAGAGCTGCAAAATAAGATCTAAACCATTTAGTGATGGACTGCCTTTGTAAACAGCATACCTTTTGGTTGCCCTGACACACTGCACAGCTCTTCTCCTCCCAGAATGACTTTGTCCAGCTCCTTAGTTGTAGTTAGAGAAGTTCATTGGAGGAATGTGTTCCTTGGAGATTCTCCTTATTTCTGAGGCTCTTCCTCTTGGTTAAAGGTGGCTCAACAAGCTGGGCAGTTACCAAGTAAAGCAGCCCGCTGCACTCACGAGACTGTTTCATTCCTGGGGCCACCTGTTGGGGTCAGGGACCAAGATCAGGTGAGTTTCAAATTCTTATTGTGGCAAATGGCTCTTTAAAACAATTTGTAAGAGGAGAGGGGAAATGAATCCTAGGGGAAGGAATTACAAACCTTCAACCAATGTTGAGCTAGCACATTCTTCTGGAACATTTCACACTAAGAGATGCTCATGAGAAGGAAGGAGGTAGGGATGTCATGTCAAATGCTTTTTGACAGTAAATTCAAGTCTGAGAATGTTAGCAAGGGAGATACCAGTGTGAGGTTTTTGGGTTGTTAGGGTTGTCTTTTTGTTCTTTCTGTTGTTGTTGTTGTTGTTTTTAATGACTAGCTAATTCTCAAGTCCCAAAAGGTTTAGATCTTACTTTGCAGTCCCCAAAAAACGTTTGGGCAGAAAACTCTAGAGTGATGTAACAAAAGCGAATGATGAGTCACATGCCTGCTGAGATCAGAGGAGTAAACTGACAATTCTCTGTTCAGGGAGCACTTTGGAAAAGAAAGGCGGCAAGGAGTTTGTGGAGGCCGTCATTGAGCTCCGCAAAAAGAACGGGCCCTTGGACATAGCCGGAGGTGAGGCTGCGCTTCGGGAGCCAACCCAGAGCCCTGCGCGTGCGGGGGCTTGGCTCACACTGCCCAGCTCCTCCTGCAGCAGCAGGGGCTCTGCTGTCTGCAGGCAGCTCCCAAGGGCTGGGTGTCTGCGTTCTCCACAGTTACACTGCACACATTGCATCTTAAGTAACCTTTCCCAAAGCACCTGGGGGATGGGCGGTGCTGTAGTGCTGCAGTAAAGCCTGGCTGTTCACAGGTACGTGCGTGCACGCTCAGTGTTGATCATTAAGGCCACGGTTCAGAAAAGCAATTAATGAGATGCTTATTTTTGAGTCCTACTCTGTTAAACATCTGCTTTGCTGAAACGCTGCTGACTTTCACTGAACTTAAGCATGTGCTTAAAGTTCAGCATCTGCTTGGGTACTTAGTTTAATCAGTGCCAAAATCATCACTATAAAAGCTTACGACTTTTTGATGCCTAGTTATCAAAATTTATGTAATATCGGAGAAAAATCTACTATGTGAGTAATAAAGTTTGATAATGGCAATATATAATTTTACACCATCTGTGAAATTGCTGATCCATGTTGTTCATATAGAAGGCTGATTCTGCCATCTGTGTTTATGCTATAAAAATAAATACAGTGTGCACAGTTTTGTAAACGAATCCTAACTACAGCCGAAGGGGAGATGTAAGAATTCAGCTCTGACAGGAAAAATTACAACTGTTTACTTCTGGAGCTTAATGCTTTGGGGGTTTCTCCCTTGCTTTTTAAAAATTTTAATAAGTTTTTCTTGGAATTTTTGTTCTGTGAAAATATGCAGAATCAATTACTCACTTTTTTCTTTTTACTAACTTCTGTACAAGATTGCTTACCAGCCCAGCCCAAATAGGTGGGAAGTTGAAAATAAAAGGTTTTTTTCTCAGCTGTTAGTGCATCCCTCAGATCTGTGGGTTGCTTGGCAGTCTTACTCAGGGCAGCTCTGCACTGCAGTGGGATAAACTGGCTGTTAGGGACTTGTTGGAGGACTCTAGAGCAGAACAAATACATCCATTTTTCAATCCTACATATGCCCAGTTTTCAGATTTCTCAATTCTCAATTCATGGGCATCCCTTTAATCTACCCATAACCAGAATGCCTACCTGGAATGTGACTAGCACAGAGTAAGTCCATAGTTGGCTTTCTCTTTCTTACTTCCCATTTCAGTGCATTTGCATGTGAAGTAAGGGGCAGCTGCTCTTGATAATGAACAGTTGTCCTCATCAGAATCCTAATGAGTTAATTAATGACTACCTTGGAAAACACTCCCTGAGAAATATTAAAGTTGGTCATGTGTATCAATACAGTATTTTATTCCTTCAGGGTGGGGATGATATCCACATTTCACATCTGACTAGAGATATGTCAGCTGCTTTTAATAGATTTTTCTTGGATTTATGATGTATTCTGAATCTGCCAACATTTTAGTTGCACATTATGACAAATTAACATTGCCTAACACTGAGGCTATTCAACATGTTGGGACTCTGCAAACCCATAAGAACATAAATGCTTGTGCTTCCATTGTCCTTCAAAATGTTCTGGTTAACCCCTGGTCAGGATCCATATGACAAAGTCTATTTTCTCTTTCCTGCAGCAGCCACGAGATAGTATCCATATGTGATGATCACGTGCCAAGAGTTACTTCTACTGTACTTAAATGGAAAATGCCTCATAAACATTCCAGAATGGAATAGAGGATTTCAGACCTCTAAGCACCTTTGCAAACCTGATTTTTTAATTTTTTAAAAAACTTATTGGTATTTTTATTATAGTTTTGTGAAGACATAAGTTGCCATTTTATACCTACTCTTTAGTGGAGTATTTTAGGGGCTGATTCTCAGTGAAGACTCTCTGTATGCTCTTTTGAGATTTCAGATAGATGTTTTTCTTCCCTCAGCTTGTGATTAGGGTAGTTTTCTTCCCCCCACT